>VWPW01025445.1:391188-545543 GCA_013389825.1 Crypturellus undulatus | reverse complement strand
AGGAAGGAAGGAAGGAAGGAAGCAAAGGAATGAGGAATGGGCAAAGGGAAGGAAAGGGCAAAGGAATTGGGAAAGGGAAAAGGGGAGAGAAGGGAAGGGAATGGAAAGGAATGGGGAAAGGGGAATGAGGAGAGAAGGAAAGGGAAAGGGAAAGGGAAAGGGAAAGGGAAAGGGAAAGGGAAAGGGAAAGGGAAAGGGAAAGGGAAAGGAAGGGGAAGGTATTTTTACTTCAGTTGAAGCTTGCTGCCACACATGTATGTCCAGTATCAGTGGACATATATGTCCCCTGTCCTAAGAAAGGGGTTAACAAAGTGAGTCATAACCAGAAAGTCCTACCTGAGGACATGACAGTGTGACCTGACCAAGCCCAACCAATTGTCTCCTAGCAGCAGAACAGCTTTCTAGCTTTTTACCAGAGAAACTCTTCCCCTCCCGCATAATCCCACACTGAAATCTTCACAAAAGAATGGTAATATATCAAATTGTTATCCCATCTTGGGGACTTTGTCAAGGTAAAACAATGACAGTTTGCAACTGTCTTTCCTGCCTCTAGCATTATTCTTCCAGTCAGCAAGTTACATCCATTCACAAATGGAGTACTGAATACATCTAATACAAAACCAGGAAAAGAGCAGATACTTTTATGTCTGTACTAGGGCTCTTCTTTTTTTTTTTTTTTAACTTTGCCTCTTTTTGGAGAAGAGATGTTGGCAAATCATTTCTTTGCACCTGTTTCCCCTTGCAAAATGATATTTTTATTCTTTGAAATGAGCTTTCTGATCTTCATAAACCTTAAGTATTATTATTCTACAAGCCTTCGATAAGTAATTCTCTTCATAAAATTCCAGTTACAGGATAATTTGTGAAAAAGTTCCAAATCTATTTTACCTCATATTGGCTAATTTTCTTTTCAATTTAATGGAGTTCAGTTTTTAGCTTGGAGAGGAAAATTAAGGATATATATGTATTTATATGGACCACAGTTTCTCAAGAGGTATAATGTGAATGTATGTGTAATGTTACATATTTGCTATGCTGCTTAAAAAAAGTATAAGTGCTAGTTAAAGCAAGCTAATATTTGGAACAATGAGGTAATTCTATACACTTTTAAATTAAAGCAATGGTATATATCCTGTTACTGCCAGATTCCTGTCATCCTTTAATTCAGCTTTTAGTTATATGATATCTCTAATGGGATATTTTCAGACTTTTAATGTTGAAAACAAGTTATAAGCAATATTCGTACCAGCTGTATCATTGGGAGGTAAATTAATCAAGCATTTCAGTATTAAAAAAAATATTGAAAGGATATTGCTGAATTAATATGAAGACAATGAAGACAAGGACTAAAAATCGTCACAATTCAAGAGGCTTCAGATGAGTAAAGAGACATATACACACCTGGACAGATACACACTGGACTTCTCAAACCTGGACTGTTTAAGAAAAGTTAAGTGTTTCCCTATTTCACATAAGAGAAGAACATTTTGTCATGTTGAGTGAGGTACCGTTCTTCACCACTGACAGCATGACAGGCTGTTACTTAGCAAAAATTAATTTATCAAGTCTTACAGTTTCCCGGACTGTGGGAAAATCTGGGAGAAATCCCCCTGCACCTTACTGTCTTCTGCCATTCTAAAGTCTGGTTCCTCTAGTCAAAGGGTATGTTTTGGATACTCAGCTTTCAAGACAAATTCTTTCCAATTTCTCTAAACAACCTATGAGCACTCCCATACAAAGGCAAAAGAACAGAAACAAAAAAGGCTGGTAGCCCAGGGCAACTTATTTTTTCCTTTCTTTTGAAAAACAAAGTTGGTTTCTGTATGTTCTTTTTTTATGCCATGTTCTTAACCCTTTTTGAAACATCTAATACAAACTAATGACAAGAGGTCTCAATTGCTACTGCTTCTTTCTCATATCCCAACCTAATTAAAATGCTTTGAAACATCATTACACTTCGGATTCTTTGTGTAGACAAGCCTACTTTTGTCTTATGTGGATTCATACTGTTGAGCATTTAAATAAATTAGACTCAGTGCTTTAAAGGGACTTTGCATAAAATGAAGCCAGTTTTTCTCAGCAAGTCTTGTAAAAATACTTTTAAATGTACAGATAGTAAAAGCAATAAGAGTGTTTAGAATATTAACCAGCATTTTTGGTTTAAACTTAATTATCATAAATACCATAGTGATGTATTTGGAATATAATGGGAAAGCCTGTAGACCAGAAGGCATTCAAATAGTTTGTTTCCCATAAACTAAGAAAAATAATATTTCCAAAATCAGAAGCCTGTATTCATATGTCCATTTTTAAAATATTAATTTCTTCTATGTTTCAATAAATAAAAAATAATCAAATCTTTCCCATTCAGCAGTGGCAGTGGAACAGTCTGTTGGAAGTTCCATTGCATGAAATGACATTTCTTTTCCAAAATGAAATGTCTGAGTGTTCTGCCAATCACACAGTCCTGTTGGCCAAATGTTTTCTGATGCTTTCTAAAAAAAATATGGCCATGTGTTCAGTGCTGGGCATTTTTGACAAATTTGATTTCAGAAAATATCACTGACCAGAACAATGAGTTTCACCATGAGGATCTGCTACAGCAGCAGTATTCATTCCTGCTTAAATGTTTAAAGCTATCTTTCAGTGTCTTCAAATACATAAAATCTCCCCTCCCCGTGGGGAGCAAATTTTTTGAAAGGACATCAATATTGTTTTCTTCCACCATATTTATCCTCTGAGCAAACCGATAAATTAGATACAGATATAGAGAGCACAGCCTATTCAGGTTCACTAAGGCACAGTTAAGAGGAATAATCTCTGCTCCCTTTACTCAGCATAGGAAGTCCCTAGTCCCTAGAATACTGAGAAATGAATGCGCATTTATTTTATTTATATTAGATAAAATACTTTTGCTGCACTTCCCTGTGCATGTGTACAACACCTGGCAGTGCTCTGTGTTTCCCTTTTTTTGAGCAGCCCTTGCAAGCTGGGAAATATGAGAGAAACAGCTCAGGAAAACAGTTAGCCATTCACCAGTTCTAAGCATCTTACTGTGATTGTCTTATAATGCCTACGAGGTCTATAGAGCTGTGTTAAATAAACTTCCTTCTGAAGACAGCAAAAGGTTGCTTCTAAAAACCAAAACATAACAAACAAACAAAACCCTGTGTTTCTGCCTATTTCAGTATTTTGGAGGTGCAATGCCTGCATATAGGCAGGCATGTGCCATGGCTGTGCAAGACATTTCATTAGACATCTCCGAGCCAGCTCCGAGTGCCCTGGAAGGCTTAGGTGTGCGCGCGGGATTATAGATGAGTAGCAGAGACACTAGCTCTGTTCTAGGGATCTGTCTGACTGTTGCCGTGTCACTGCACTGGGACTGTTTGGCTTGCCAAAGGGTCGCACAGATGTGCTCATTTGGGTTTCAGCTCCACAACTGGTTCATTTAATTGCTGTTCCAGTCCCATCTGTTAAAGTGGAGGTAGATCCTAATATAAGGATTTGTATAACCTTATATATCCTTCTTTTATCAGGACGATATTAAGTCTTGATGTTTTGGATTCAGAGGGAAAATCTGGAGGCTAAAGGTCATTATTAATTATAGGAAAGTGGTTACTTTTCAGGAATAGCAAATATATATATTTGAAATACTAGACATACACACACACATATATAATATGTATATTGTGTGTATATATATATTTATACAATATTGTTTATTACACTGTTTATTGTTATTGTATATATGTATACAATAAACATTGTATATATATGCATAATATACATCTATACATATGTAATATGTATATTATATATATGTGTGTGTATATATAGTATTTCATTCCTCTGTTGTTTACATTATTTGTAACTTAAAACTTGATCTTACCTTTTGACCATCTGGATGAGTCCTGCATCTGAATTCACTGGGGCTTTCAATACAATAGAGTGAAGGATGTATCTGCAGGCTTAAGGCAGTATCTTGAACAGTCGTTAATTCCCTAGGTGTCCCAAGGTATCACTGTACTCTCTTCAAATGTGGTGCCTAAATCAGAACTCTGGATCCAAGCATCCTGAATGCTATGGGTGAAAAAGAACACTGAACTCAGCATCTGGAGGGGATGAGGCGCAGGGAGCTGGGCCTGTTCAGCCTGGAGAAGAGAAGGCTGAGGGGGGGACCTGATCAGTGTGTACAAGTACCTCAAGGGAGGCAGTGAGGAGGATGGGGCTGGCCTCTTTTCAGTAGTGGCCACTGACAGAACAAGAGGAAATGGCCACAAACTTAAACAACAAAAGTTCCACCAGAACTTAAGGAAAAATTTCCTGACAGTGAGGGTGACAGAGCACTAGAATAGGCTGCCCAGAGAGGTTGTGGAGTCTCCTTCTCTGGAGATCTTCAAGACCCGCTTGGATGCAGCCCTGTGCCACGTGCTCTGGGTGGCCCTGCGTGTGCAGGGGGGTTGGACTAGATGACCTCTAGAGGTGCCTTCCAACCTTAGGCATTCTGTGATTCTAGGATTCTATGATCTCACATTTTTTGACCCAGAAAAGTAAACATGATCTTTTTTGAGACTATCCAGTAAATAAGTGACAACATCAGAATTAAACCTGAACAGTTCCAGTATCCAGGATGTGTAGTCTAAACTGCTGATAGGCTGCCTTTATGCTCTACAATAGGAACATATACACTTCTATATTTTGAAGTATGTAATGAAAAGATGATGCAGAAATGATTAAATGAGACATTCTAAAAATTATTTGGATGAGTTAACAGTAGTACACAAAGCCCATGATTCAATCAAATAAACAAATGAACTTTTAGTTTGAAAGTAAGTTGTTTACATAGCTGCTGATTTTAAAATGTTAGAAGCCAAATAAATACTCCTCCAGTCTACTTTTGTGATTGTGATACATTTGCAAAATGCTTTTAAAGGGGAGCACGGACTAAAAAAGTGATTTCTGAAAAATATCATATATCAGTGGTACCTAGTTTGTTCTTCTCACTCCGGACCTCACAGACTGATAAGGAAGGAAAAGCGTTATAACCCAGAAGTAAAACTGTGGCATGATTATAACCCTGACAACCTGCTTCTAATGAGCTTCCCTGCAGATAAGGAGAAGAAGCGGCTTTGATCTCTTGGACTGAAGGATCTGAATGAACCACTGTTTTAAGGAAAGGAAAGGCCTGCTCGCCTAGTAATCAAAGTCACAAGCTACCATTTGAGGTATTTGTGAAGTTCAGATAAGATTAGTTACTCCTTGGATAAGCCACTGCAGTCAGTATGCGCTAATTTTGTCAGGGATATGACCACACAAAGTAACACAAAGGCAAATGAGGAATCGTCTTGCTGAATATCTTGCAGGGTAGTAGGCTTTTCTATAAGAAAATATAAATCAGTTTTAAAGGCTTGTAAATAACCTCAGAACTTATATCAGCTTCATCTACCTTATTATTAGCTGCCCTAGAAATGGGCTGAATTTTCAGCCCTGGGGACTAACCTGACATAATAGACGTATAGGTGCCTATGTTAGAAATAGGCAGTGGGATAGAGGATGTGTCTTAGTGAGGGACATCAGGGCAGTTCAACTTGAGCCAGGGGTTTTTCTGAACTGAATCAAAGCTCACAGCTGAACCAGAGCAGCTCTTTGCCACTGTAATACCCATGGCTAGCAAACAATAAACACAGTGTGGAATTTTTTCCTGATCGACATTTTTAATCAGAACACCCTTGAAAAATGATAATGGCCATTTATGCACAAAAGAAATAAGACAAGCTTGGATAAAGCAAAAAGGACCAAAACTGTTAGTTTTATATAATTTAATTTTTTATTTTGAATAAATATATCTTTATAAAATAATAATGGCTGCTTTATTATGTATTCTGTGACCAGATTCTGACACTACAGGTCATGCAAAAGTCCAAGATTTTTTTTCTTTTGAAGCTATTATAAAGCTATTATATTTTAATTTCCATCAGATTTTGAGACAGATTTGTAGGAGAGGAGAGGCTGCAAAGATCAGTGACTCATTTCAGGCTGTCACTATTATTTGTGGTCAGCCAGAAGCAACTGATAACAGAATATTGTCTGCTAAGAGAAAAGGAGAGCAAGAAAGGGCTTATGTTTTGTTGTTTGTTTAAAATGAATTACCCCCATCAAAAGCAGCCTTGAGAATTTAATTAAGCAGCTGCCTAAATACTGATATTTAAGGATGTTAGGCATCCCATGTCAGCCTACTAAACAAATGGTACAATAAAGATGCAAACTGCCTTGTTTGATTGGAGACTGAGTTTTTCCACTCCTTAGTTCTCAAACCATCTGGCTATGTTTGGAGAATGGGGGAATGTGAGTAGCTACTCTAACTCTTATCTAATGATAAGACTCTCACTGTCAAACATGTATACCAGAAAGCATATATTGCACTAAGAGTCTTCTCATTTCTCTATCAAAAAAAAAAGGAAAAAATAAAGGTCAGAGGTGAAACAATATTTTTTCAGTGTTTTAAAATTTCCAGATCTTGTAATTTCAATTCAGAAACAGTGAAATTGCTTCAAGATGGAGGATTTCTCTCCTCTTGGAAGCCAAGATAATTTGAGGTTTCTCAGTTATTTAACAACTAGCTCCAGTCTTAAAGAGGGTCTGAGTCTCAAAAATTGTTGAAAAATAATTGGATCTCTTTCAAAAGGTTTTTCAGCTAAGGTACATGAAATTAAAAGCCCGTTATGGAAATATTGGCTCTAGGAACTGAACTTCACAGGCCTTCACAACTTCTTCCCTGCCAAAAATCTCACATCACATAATTTCCTCATATTCTCATTCTATAGTGCCAGTCTGTATAGCTTCCACTTTCATTTCCATCTGCGCTGTCCACACTGCCCCTTCAAATTAAGGTACTTTTCTACCACTGCACCTCATAAAACACCATTTCTTCATTTACTTTCCCATCAACAATCCTTTTTTTGAGGTCCTCTTAGAGAAAAAAATATATTCACATCCACATTCTGTAGCAGCTTTAGTTCTAATTTATATATGAAAAATTCATAGAGTTGAGGGAGAAACCAGTTACCCCTTCATCCTCACAGAGGTGCCTGGACATGGAGATGCCAGGGCAGCCCATAGGTGTGCTCTGGAACCACCATCTTCTCTCCATGGATTACCAGTGGGCCAAATTCCAGTTTGGGTAGCACTAGACAAAATGATTTACCCAAACTAAGGATAGAGAGAGGGATGAGATTAGTTTGGAACCCCCTACATATTGTTCTTGGTACGGGCTGTTTACATCTCATGAGCATCACTGGGCTTTACAGCCAGTGCTGAAAGCCAAACACACCTACAGGATTGGCAACAAGCTTGAGCTCAAAAGGAAGCATCAATGATTAAGGGAACACCATAAATACAAAAATCTATTATTTTTAAACTCATCTGTTTCCAAAACGATAGCGTTAAAATTAAAAAAGAATTATCCAGAGATGTGAATATTTTTTATTTGAATATTCCAAAAAAAAAATCAAAAATAAACAAACCAAAGTCATCTGACTTAAGAGCGAGTTTCAGTTTGGTCTAATATGATTGTTCAAAAAAATCGGAGGAAAAATACAGGTTTTGCTTGGGTTTCATTTTCTATTTTTACATTAGCAAGTGAGCAGTTAAATATATTACAGCTACTGGTTCTATGTTGAGGATGTTTCTTCAGATTAAATTTAGTCTAGTCCTCTGAACTGACTATTCATTACAAATACAATTTACAGATTTCTAGAAGTGCTCATTACAGATTGTGGATGATGGGGTTCTACAATTGTAAAAGAGAGCATATAAAGTCAGATTTCTTAATAAATTCCAAAATAGTGTAAAAGCAAATGTAATAGCTTAAATTTTCTGTTGAATATTATTTGCCTTTGACAGCACTACAGTCTCACTTTGTTCCTTTTTTTCTAATTCATGATTTTCTAAAAGTAGTTAATTCCTTTTCATATACCACTTTTTTGCTTCAAATTTCTTGACGATGCTTCAAAGAATTTGTACTCTTTATAAGATTTCTGATTTTGATAAAATTTGATTGGATTTGTATTCTGATTCCAGAAGCATAGCTCTCCCTAAATGCTTCTATTGAGAACTTTTGGTTTTCTTTACCAGAATTAAAAAAAAAAATCTTTCCGTTGTATTTCACTATCTGTCTCTGAAAAGGATGGTCTTCTGCCTCCAAAGGGGAAGATACATCACCTTTTTGTATGAGTAAGTGAGAAGTTCTTCCTGGAGTGGAATAAGCTGAAGGTCAGAACCTCTAATGTAAATCACTGGGGGATCTGTCTCATTGTATCACTGGACACATTTACATATGTGCTTAATTTTCTTTAGTCCACTAGACATTAAACTCATTTGTATTCCTAAGGTCAGAGATTTAAGTGATGCTCCCTTATTGCAGTGAAGATCCCATCCAGGTGGACACTAGATGCCTGCAATCCGGCCAGCAACTGCACAGTCAGGACTTACGCTTTTCCCAGATCTATTGCTTCCTGATTTATAACATGAACACAGATTAAATACCAGATGAGCTCATTTTACAGGTGCATGCATATAAAGGCTGTGCTCCAAGAATGTACATTGACTGTAGTGTGTACTGGTTGCTTTGGCAAAAATGAGAAAGGACAACCATTATCTGGATTATACATATACATATTTGTATACTCCATAGCAGTGTAAATATGCTATAAGCTGCTGAAAAATTCTTAGTGCATCACTTAAAACAAGTGGGGCCAGACTGAGCAGTCTGGCCCCAAATCTCCACCCGATATACAAATTCAGTATCAGATACTTTCAGGAGTGCTATTGCCAGAGCTCACATTCCACAGACTACATCTGCAAACATACTTTAGATGCAACGTGAAAACCTGTTTTTGTTATTCACCCACAGATAAATGCCCCAAATGCAAAATCTATGGAGCATTCATATCTTATATGGCCACTCAGCAATAACTGGTTTGAGAATAAATATTCCCAAATCAGCTATGTAGCATGGATAAAGTCATATCAAAGGACTGTGAGACTTCAGAGGTATTCTGTTTTAAACAGTAAGAAAAATATACTTCTTTTTAAGATACTTCTTTTTATTCTTATTTCTTAAGGAGACTTTGGTTTTCATTATTTGGCCTATAGACACCTTTCAAACTGGGAAAATACATACGGCATGCAGCAGAGTGGGGTTTTTTTGATTTTTTTCCAAGGGGTTTAGAATTGATCCTGTATTAGTCAATCAGTCTTACTCTCTTGTAGGAGACATGACTGCCAGAGATAAAAAATAGAATTTGAAGGTGAAGAGGTTATCAACCAAAGAAAATAGTCCTGACAACAGTCTCTTGCAATCTTGGGTAAATGAATTATGTGATATTAAAAGAAATTTCTTTGGTAAACTTTCCATGGCTAAGGAAAAATATAAAAAAGAAGTCACAGAATCACAGAACGGTTAAGGTTGGAAGGGACCTCTAGAGATCATCTAGTCCAAACCCCCTGCTCCAGCAGGGACACCTAGAACATATGGCACAGGGTGGCATCCAGGCAGGTTTGGAAGATCTCCAGCGAAGGAGACACCACAACATCTCTGGGCAGCCTGTGCCAGGGCTCTGTCACCCTCACAGGAAAGAAGTTCTTCCTCATACGGAGATGGAACTTCCTGTGTTTTAATTTGTACCCATTAGTCCTTGTCCTGCCACCACCGAGAAGAGTTTGGCCCCATCCTCCGTACATTCTCATCTCAGGTGCTTATACATATTGATCAGATCTCCTCTCAGTCGTCTCTTCTCCAAACTAAACAACCCCAGCTCACTTAGTCTTTCCTCAGAAGATGGATGCTCCAGTCCCTTAATCGTCTTTATTGCTCTACACTGCACCCTCTCTAAAAGCCCCACGTCCTTCTTGTACTGGGGAGCCCAGAACTGCACCCAATACTCCAGGTGTGGCCTCACCAGAGCTGAGTAGAGGGGCAGGATCCCCTCCCTGGCCCTGCTGGCAACGCTCCTCCTCATGCAGGACAGAATCCCATTGGCCTTCTTGGCCACGAGCACACATTGGTCACTCATGGTTAACCTGTTGTCAACCAGGACTCCCAAATCCCTCTCCACGGAGCTGCTTTCCCACAGGTCAACCCCTAATCTGTACTGGTTCCTGGGTTTATTCCTCCCTAGGTGCAGGACCCTGCACTTGTCCTTGTTGAACCTCATGAGGTTCCTCTCTGTCCAACTCTCCGTCCTGTCTAGGTCTCTCTGAATGGCAGCACAGCCCCCGGGAGTGTTGGCCACTCCTCCCAGTTTGGTGTCATCTACAAACTTGTTCAAGGTGCCCTCTGTGCCCTTGTCTAAATCATTGATGAACAAGTTGAAGAGCACCGGACCCAATACTGACCCCTGAGGGACACCACTGGCCACAGGCCTCCAACTAGATTTGGCCTCGTTTTTCACGACCCCATCATATTTTAGAAAACTTAACAGTCTTCCATTTGTCCTTCCCATAAACAAAGAAGGAAAATCCTTTGCTGTGAAAAAAAAAAATCTTTTCCTGAAAATAAAGGGCTTGCATTTTCTTTCTTATTCTAATGTGTATGTATGTATTTCTACTATATACACATACCCATGTGTTTTAAGTATGCACAGAAAATGCACATATATACATATAAAACAAATCAATAGTTAAATAGCTTGTCTTGAAGTCTTTGGAACACACTAAGCAGGAGTTAGGTCAAATACTTTAACCTGCTCAATTTTAAACAGTAGTAGATCTGAGTTTTATTAGTTGTTTTACAAAGGCAAACTTTTTTTTTCACTAATATATAGCAAGTATTGGTTTTGTTCAGGAACTTTAAATCAGATTTCAGATTTTCTGGTAACTGTGATAAACATTATACAGAAGAAGGAAAAAAAGTCAAAGCAAAACCCCTTTCTCTTTTCAGTGTAGCAGTACTCAGCTGGGAATTACATGTGCTTTTATAAACTCCCTGCTTTACCATAGGTAAAGCAATTCATTTGTAAGAAGGGAGATTAAAATAGATATAAGTATTAGTGCAATACCATACCCAGGAGTGTGCAGTAGGGATTGAACTGAGTCACTCAGCAACTTAAACCTTTTCCTGTCCTCGTTCAAAGACCCAAAACTGTACGTTAAGCAACTTCAGTAAAATGTCCATAAATATCTCTGGAGTTATATCAGGTCTTACACTAGAGCATATCATATACAGCTAGGCATATATATGATATGCCTTGACTAAAGTATTGATTATCCAGTCTTCACTTGCATGACCTCAAAGCTGGGCACAGCTGTGCCTGCATCCTATCTCCTAACTCCGGTGGGATAACCCCAACCTGTTTCCCAGGCGACATGGACTGCCCCATGGCCAGGTCTTGCTGGGTGGTCAGTGTTGCGTCTGACTCAGTGGTCTCTGTCCCTGATCCTGACCCGACCTGCTCCTTCGCTCCCCAGCTCTGTGTTAGGGAGCTTCCAGCTGATGCCAACCTTGCTACTGTGCTCGTTCCTGGCTCATCTTTCCTTATGGAGCAGCCTGTCCCTGGTCTTTCCATTCAAAAAAGCATAGATGTGCTCAAACTGCTTATTGCCAAATGCCTTCACCCCACACCAGCTCCCAAGCTGTGACTGGGGACCAGGAACAGTCTGAGCAAGGGGAGCTGACCCCAGCCAGCAAGGTGGCATGGACATATCAACAACCACACTGTACCATAGCATCACAGAGAGCTGAGGTTGGAAGGAACCTCTGGAGATCATTCACTACTATACCACTGCTCAAGCTGGGTCACCTACAGCGCGTTGCCCAGGATGTTATCCAGACGGCTTTTGACACACTCCAAGCATGGAATGCCACAAACTCCCTGGGCAACCTGTGCCAGCAGTTTGTTACTGTTGCTTCTTGTCCTATTGCTAGGCACCACTGAGAAGAGTCTGGTCACACGATTTCTACACCTTCCCTTCAGATATTTATACATGTTCATAAGATCCTCTTCAGCCTTCTCAAGGCAACAAGCTGGTCTGACCCCACAGTCTGATCCTTCTGTGAGCAGGAGTTTGTACCAGCTACTTCCCAACATCTCTTCCAGTGTGAATTATTCTGTGGTCCTATAATCCTACAAATTCAAACTGGATCATGAGTAATCATGGTTTTGTATATGTTTATTTTTATTAACCAAGACAACCTTCTTAAATCAACCATAAAAAAAATAGCTTTATTAAGGATAATTACACTTTTTTTTTTAATGTACAACTTTTTTTTCTTGCAACAGAAGGCCCATGTTATAAATCCAGACTCAAGTAAGTGTTGCATTTTATGTTCAAACCAGAAAAAATGTCAAAAAGAAATAAAGACAAACCAGATCCTCAGCTGTTGCCTAACTCTAGACTTATTTCTATTGCACAGAAGCCAACCAAACCAGCATTAGGGTAGTGCCAGAGATCATCAGACTAGTCTGCCAGAGAAAAAGCCTTAGGCCTAGCTGCTGCTACTGGAAAACTCCATACAAATGCCTGGCAAAGAAAAGGTCCCGGACTTACACATTGTTATTGGGGAGGAAGGAACGATGACAGAGTTTCCTGCACAATATTTATAAACTTGTTCCCTGGAGCATTGGTTTCTCACTCCAGTGAATATAAGGAGAAAGCCCATTGCAGACAAGGCATTTCTCTTGCCTAAGGTGTCACCATAAATTTATTTATCTTTTTGTTTGACATTCAAATCCTGGATCTCCATACTTAAATTACAAATGTTGAAGGATGCCACAGTCATGCAATTTGCCATGAGCAAGGGCAGAGCAGAAATTGGTTGATAGGGAAATCTCAGGAAAGAGGATATGATTTGTTATGGTCAAAGAAGAGTGCCAAGAATTAAGTCTGTGCCTCCTGACTCCCTCGTCCAAGGAGTGAACCCTTCCTTCTCAGCTCATTCCTATTCAGACAGATTGTGCTGTTTACACTTCTGGTAATTACAAGAAAAGTGAACTCTCTGTGTGCAAACAGAGATTCCCACTCTCACTGATGTCCTTTGGAAGAAGGGCATATATATCTTTTTACAATTTATGCCAAAACTATAATTTCAATGTCACTTCATATACACATTTGTTGCAAGGTCACCAAAGAATATTTTTCCCAGTCTCACTTTCTCTTTATGATATCTCCTGGAATTTGAAACAGACTTTAGCATCTATTATCAGTTATTAGATTAACATCTATTATCAAGTAAGACTACTTTAATGAGCTGGTCTTTAGATCTGTTGAGTGATGCAACGATATTAGTAGCTGTTTTTATTTCATAGTTACGATAACTGAGTTTATAATCCTGCTACACTAAATGTTGTGCATGGATATATAAAGAAATAGTTTGACCCAGGAGAACTTACAAACCAAATCAACAAGAAAATTAAACAGCAGAAAAAAAAAAAGGAAAGATGTAAAGAAATAATTTTCACAGCTAAATTAGAAAGTTGGAGTTTGGCCAATCTTTTACTTTGCTCCCTGATTGGATTGTGCTATCTACTGAAAAAGTGGAGATCATCTTGAATCTAGAAGGATAATTTATACAATGTGAAGTAAATTCTACTCTATTGGTACAGTTCCAGAGGAAATCACACAGAAGTAAATGGAAAAACCTGCAATTTGCACTAACATACTAGACTAGGATAAATCCTCAAGTTTGCAATAATAACACACTAAGCAGCCAAAATGGACTTGATGTGGCAGGACCAGACTTTTAGGACCAAAACTTGTCCCTTTCAACAGTGTAACCATTTCTGCTGCCTTAAAGCGACTGATGTATTAGTCATCCGCTTCTTGCTCTAATTTAATATAACCTGACACGCACACAAGTAGCATGATGGCAGAATACCAGCACTGGTACTTTTAAAACAGACAGCTGTTTCACTCAGCCCTCTCGTACTTAAAGCACATGAAAATGGTGTTAGGCTGTGAGCAAATGACAGCGGAACAGAGGCCAAAAGAATGCTCTTGAATGAGGTAGAAATGTTAAGTTTTCTTAGTGTTTGCCATGAATTCTGTCCTAGCGCCAGAATGGTTTCCATACAGTTGAGTGAAACAGAAATGAGCGCTGAACTACAGCTTGTTCTCCCTCTCTCCAGCAATTTATCAGTACGATATCAATCTCTGAAATGTCTAGTTCTTCTCTGAAAGCACAATACATCTAAGATAAACAGTGTTCCTGTACAGAGAAAAGACAGAGGGATAAACATAGTTTCTAAAATGGTAATCACTCAATTTCATACTGAAAAAATTCTTACTAGAATGGAAGAAATGTCAGGAGAAGGAAGCAGAGAAGACGAACTTTCTCTGTCTCAGACAAATGAGAACTTCGATTTTATTTTGCTGCAGGAAAAGATATGCTATTTCAAGAGTTTGCTCTTAATCTATAAAATAGTGTCTATCTGTTCAGAAAATCAGAACCTATTCCGCTACCTTTGTTTTTCAAAATAGTTCTTACTAAAATAAATACACCCCAGCTGAAGAGGACTTACCCTTCAGTGAGGGCTGTAGGGTTTAGTGTACATAAGAATAAGCATTTTATGCAGGAATTAGAGAAAAAAAGACAAAAAAAAAAAGGAAAGAAAAGATAATAACAGTTGAAATATTTAGCAGCTAAAACAACAATAACATCAGAAACACATAAACACCTCTCAAAACCAAAATATTTACAGCAGTACCACAGCTATTTTTCTTTGCAACATGTGAAAGAGCATCCCTAGAGCATCCCTGCTGCAGAATGATCCTTAACATTCTTCCTTTGAAACCTGGTGGGAACAACACAACTCCTTCAGAGGCATTCACTTCTCCAGGCCAAAACTGGAGATATACAATATATTTCGTTGCATTTTGGAAGCTAATTCAGAAAGTCTAGCAGGAATTTCTTGTTTTAATCCTCCAACCTTCAGAAGGAAATTTAGTTGTTCCATATGTCGGGGTGTGTGTGTGTGTGCGTGTGTGCGTGCGTGTGTGCGTTTATTCCTACATATTCACAGAGGTGACTACACCTTTACCTAAATATCTGAAATCAAAGCCAGGCATCCTTTGTTTGTCATAGCCAAAAGAAAGAAGATGGTATCTCCTAGGGGCACAATCTTCTTAATCTCTGATTGGCATCTGAGGTTCTACCTAAACTGGGGCATTTGAGAAAATTCTGTGCCTGTCACAGCCATATCTTGACTCGATAGTAAATTAGATCTGTGTGCTTACTTGTCACCTTCCTTTCTCTTGTTTCCATGCCAAGGAAATGGGTATATGGACTACCCAGCATCCTTGAGCGAAGCAAAACTACTCACCAGAGTTCAATTTAAGTGTAATAAGAGCTAATTGAGAAGATTCATTACCCTAAATGTCTGTCATAGCCAGTCGTCTCCAAAGGGACATTAGGGAGATTTTTAGCCTTAAAATAATGGAAGTGCACTCAGGGTCACCCAAAGTAAATTTCAGTATGTCAATCAACTTGCACTCCATGATTTATTTTACACTATATTGGACGTTTTTTATGCTGATTATGTTGAAGGATGCAATCTTTGACATAAGTGTTCATTCCATACCATGAATAATGCTTCTGTCTGCTTATTCTGTTTCTCCTTCATGTGCATCAAATAGAGGAGTTAATTATTGTTAGTTATAATCACTGGAAACTGATAGGTTGGAATTGGTTCTTTGGAATGAATATCTGCACTAATAAAGGTTCTTCAGTCAGTAATTAGAAAATCTATTTTTTTTTCACTGTACGGCAGAAAACAATTATGGGTTTAGATGCTTTTTGTTGACTGTTTTTGTTCCTTCAAGAATCTCAGTTTCCACTATGTGAAATTATTTAGAAAGAAGTCCTATTTTACCAAGTAACTGTACACAGATCAAAGATTTGTGAGTAAATATCTTGCTTACTGATTATTTTTCTTCTATTAATAAAGACAGATAAAAATCTCACAGTTTGGAAGGATTAACTTATAAACAGCTTTTGCATTTTTTGTAGGAAAAAAATAGTGGAAGTTCATATATTTATAGAATCACAGAATTGTTGAGGTTGGAAGGGAACTCTGGAGATCATCTAGTCCAACCCTCCTGCTCAAGCAGGGACACCCAGAGCATATTGCCCAGGACCCTGACCAGATGGCTTTTGAATAGCTTCCAGCTTGGAGAATTCACAGCCTCTGTGGGAAAGCTGCTGCAGTGCCCACTCACCCTCACAGTAAAGAAGCTTTTCCTCATGTGCAGACGGATCTCCCTGTGCTTCAGTTTGTGCCCGTTGCCTCTTGTCTTATCACTGGGCGTCACAGAAAAGAGTCTGGTCCCATCCTCTTTATAAACTTGCCGAGGGTGAGCTCTATCCCTTCATCTATTTCATTGATCAATAAATTGAACAATATTGGATCAGTGTTGACCCCTGAAGGACACTGCCTAGTTAGAAGCCCCAAAATAGACTTTATGCCACCAATCACAAAAAAAAAAGGTAATCTGGAAAAACCATGGCATATATATAAAAAAAATTAAAAAATAAAAATATCAGACTTAGTTTTCAATTTAATAAGTTATAAATTCATTACTGTTAAGAAATCGGCAAGAATAAATGTCTGTTCATGTTTGGGGGTAGTTTGTAGAGCAACATCCAGAAAAATGGATACAATCCAGTTCAGGAATGATGCCTTTGAAACAAAATCTGTGGTGTAGAAATGAAAAACTACTAGAGCACATGGCTGCCAACTCTGGAATTTAACATTCCACATTTCACTTAACCATAAAAAATGAAGAGGACCCATGTTCAAAGGAAAACGTAGTAAAACATTAAATTAATTTTATAGTTTGCGCATTGTAGGTCAAGCATGTCTAAAAGTTCCCAAAGCAAACTGCAACAATGTCACTGAAAAATATTTAGCATGGAATAAAATAAACAAAAGACAATAATAAAAACAGACATTTCTATTGTCTCTTTCTTCTGCCTTCCTATTATATACTTATTAATAACTGAGGTAGCTTGAGACATGCATCAAAATCTCCTCTTGCATTTTCTATGTTTATTTCTAATGACCTAACTCACAATGACTAAAATGCTATCAATAATGAGAATCAATTTATTTCAGAGCAGTTGTCTTTGAGATAATGTTATTCAATAGGAAAAATTCTCATTTTGTCACAGTACTGGCAGAGTTTAGGTTTCAAGTCTTTTCTTTCTTTCCTTTAAAACAAGTAGAACATTTATTGCTATATTCACATTATTTCCTAAGTTCTAAGAGAAGCATTATCAGTTGGGACACTGAAACATGGCTCTCTCAATTGAAGAATCCAGTGCTACAACATACTTGCAAGTACTAGAGTCTCAAGTATGAGAAGTGAAATGTGCATGTGTTTTTCTCAATATGACACTAGCAAAGAAATAATAATTTCCAGGTTGCCATCATTCCTGAATAACATTCAATTCCAGGAAAATCCATTTCTGTTGCAAATGTCTTCAGTTGGCTTCCTTTCTTATTATAGCATTAAGAAAATGCAACTCCTGTGTAAGACTATCCAAGGATTTATTTAAATCATAGCAGAAGTTGTTAGAGAAAATAATAAAATATTAGAAAACCTGATACAAAAAGTTGTGGATTCCTGATATGCTAGGCATGAAAAAAACCACCTCTTTTTTTTCCCCTCAAATGCTTTGATTTTTCATAGTCAATATGCACAGTTCATAGCTCCTAGTAGGAAACACCTATACACTTTAAACCTAATAAAACATCCTGAAATCATCATTTTGTCCAAAAGACTGAAGCACACGTCCATGTAGAAACTGGAAGATCAATCTAGTCCTGTTCTGAAAGAGGTACTAAATTGAATCCTGAGATACCTGAGATTTTTACCAA
Source organism: Crypturellus undulatus (assembly GCA_013389825.1). Lineage (NCBI taxonomy): Eukaryota > Metazoa > Chordata > Aves > Tinamiformes > Tinamidae > Crypturellus > Crypturellus undulatus. Next base: position 527,670 of record VWPW01025445.1, on the reverse strand, counting down.
GAAAAACAGTGAGGGTTAAAAGCATAGGGGAACCTATCATTTATAATTAGCATTATCTTTCATTGGTGCAGTGACTATAAATCAGTCAAATAAATCCTAAGTACAGCTGATCATGAGGGAACTGATAATGAATGGAAAGAAAAAAAAAAGGAAGAATGAGAGAAAGTACAGATCAAGTAAAGAGCGTTATATAGTCTGGTAACTTAAGTAGCTGTTAGGTACCTTAAGCCTGGTTCTATTATCACTTAATAGCCAGGATTCTGATAGCAATCACTGCAAGATAGCAAGATTTCATAGAATGATTCTGAGCAATGCCTCAATTTATGAGACTCTCCACTTGCACATAACTGAGAGACTGGGAAAGCTAACACAGTTTCCAAAATCTATGCAAATCACGATATCATGCATAATCATGCAAATCAGTGAGTTTGGAACTTGTGACACCTATTTTTTTTTTCCTTTAAAATTAATGATTCATAAGTATCATCTCAAAAAGAAATCCCAGTGTGATGACTGTGCTATATAATTTTACACCTTTTTGCATCAATGGCTCTTGCGCTTCAGCCTTCTATCTAAAGACTTCATGGTATGACTTCATGCATGTTTTGTATTCATTGTGTTTTATTTCTTAATTAGACATGCCATCAAAAGTGAATGCAAAGATCTCAAGATTGACACAACAAACCTTGTCAGTCTTGATCAATTTATCACTCAAGCAACAGCATTTTGAATAAGCCAGAGCATTAAAAAAATCATGTTCTGCAAACCTCTGAACACTTCATTGCAAAAACAGAGGGCAAATATTACTGGTATCAATAAAGTATAGAAAAAAAATAAACCCTCATGCCTCAGGGCATAGATCATCAAAGGATTTACACTCAGGCTGTAAATCTTGAAAGTATGAGTTTTTGTTGTTGTCAGTGCTTTGTAGTGTCCTGTGTATGCATGTTACCTTGCACACTGAGGTCAGTAGATTCTTATGGAAGCACCAGTGGTAGTTGTAGTAAAAATCAAAATAATAAAGAACTGTGATAATGGTGGCTATGATTATATAAGGACATAAACAACCCCTCCCTTATTTGTAGTGAGACTTATATGATGATTTATTGCATTGTCTTCTGAAATATTGGTCATTACAAAATACTATTTAAGCATCCAGCAATACCCTCAAGTCCAGATTTCCAACTGTCTACTCAAACTATGTTTACATTAGCAAGGGTTAGTGGGAGCATGCCTATTAAGCAGTTAGTGCCGAGGACCTGTTGTACACATTATATGCATTTCAGGACTTGCTTTTGAACTAGCTCTAATTTGGTCCTGTGAATTTCAGTCTGCTGTCATTTGTAGCCTATTAGGTGCAATACCAGAGAGCCAAAACCAAATTCTTTGGTTTATTTTAATCCAAAAATGATCCATTTCCTAAGATCCAAGAGCACTTCATGATGCAATCCAGAAAATAGTTAGTGGAGTTAACCGAGAGCTTAAATTTGAAAGTGTATTCCTATCCTGAAGTAAATTACTATTGTAGACACATTAGTCTTGGCAAGTATACTCCAAAGCACCGCTGAAGTGCTCCATCTGGAATCCTGGAAAGAAAATCATAAAAAGCCTCAGATATTGCAAAGTCTTTCAGAGAATATTTCCAAATCACCAGGATAACCTACAGTCCAGTTCTTACAGCATGGAGCAACCTGAAATGTAGCACGCTCTGTGCCATCCTCACATCACACAACAACGAGCATGTTAGTGCCAGATGTCTCTTTCAAAAATTTTGTGGCAGAGACTGCACACAGCTATCTCTCATTTGATTGTCTATCTGAGTTATTGCACTGCCAACAGGATGACTCCTAAAGTGTGAGCTTCCCTAGGTTGCTGAGAAATCCCATACTAAGCTCGCACTAGCAAAGACTAGGTAGCAAATCTAGCATCTAGATCTGATGTCATCCATCTCTGACATATGGAAGGAATTCCAAGAAGATAGGGATTACTACAACTGCTTCCATTTTCTTCCCATCAGGCTTTCTCAGAGACTGCTGCCCTAACAGAGGTCTCTGTTTTTGTATTGGAGGTTGAGTGCCAGACAAACCAGTCCAGAAGCAAGGAACATCAGAGTTCAGGTTAATATCCTCAAACTCATACTCAAACACATACATGTAATAGGTTAGTTGTATATTCTAGGTGCTCCTGCCTGCACCTATAAATGTCTAGGTCCAGTGTTTGCTTAGAGGTGATAGACTGCAGAGGCCAGCCCAGGAAGACATGCTGTCTCTAAGCAGACAGTAGAGTCATTAGACAAGAAAACAAATGCACACAGCCTAGTGGCTTTGACTTAAGACGGAACCACACATCATATCACTGTCAGTGACTCAGCCCATCCATATCTGTCTGTGTTTTTACTAGCAGCTTTATGTCTAACATTCTGTCAGAGGTTGAAAAGCTATGGACATGTTGAGTGACCTTGCAAGGTGGTGAAGGAGAAACACCTCACACTGAATATACTCTGCAGTGTAAGTGCTTTCATAGTATGTTTGCATAGTATGTGACTGCTAGGCCACAATTCCTTCCGGCTACTATTGCTTACAAAATCTCTTCAAATGTCCTCATATTGCCTGTGGTCTTAATTTCAGGGTTGAAGCTGGCTTCTTCATACATATCCTTTCTCTATGGAGACAGATCCCTCTGCCTAGTGCCTTGCATATTATCTGGATAGCTGATGACCCCTGACACCTGGTAATGCCTTAGGTAATGACTCTGGGATTTTGTTATTCAACAAGAACATTCAGATTTGTGCATAGGAAGAGAGCACAATTGTTTTGGCAGCACTAATGTAGTTTGGCTCTTTCCAGGCATAAAATATGTAAGTTGACTATACATCATCTGTTACTTTGCATCTGGGGAAAAGGGCTTTATATCCAAAAGTTCCAAACACTTTCTTGCACAAGCACATACATGAATGTATTAAGAGCCATCAATATTTTGTTCTCGGTTTCCAGATCCCATGAGGCCTTATGCTGTTGGACCAGGCTTATGAGCACCTTCCAAAAAATGCAATATTCAAATCCTCAATCACATGGCAGTGGGATAGAAAGAGTTCTCAGGACATAAATGTGTCGTGACTTACAAACCATACCAAAATAAGCCATCTCTCTTTGCAGAAGCAAAGGACTCTAAATTGGTGGGAGAGTAAATAAGGTCTTAGGTCCTCTGTGGGCTGCCAGGTACTTATGTAGTCTTTAGCAAGCACAAACCTTTTTAGTACTCTTCTTGTCACTTTAATATGCTTCTTTTTTTTATGAATCAAAGGTTGATAATAGCATGAGTTCAGTAGTCACATACTTAAATACCTTGGGGAATCTTGTGATCAAACAGAGGAAAGAAGTGGAGTTAGGATGCACACTAGAAGGCTGCAGAAATTGATAACCTCACTGTCTGCTTGACAGCCAATGTCAATATACCTGAGATATAGTCTGTTGGACTCCGATGTCCATCATGACTCCATTTTGGGGTATCTTCGTGGGTTCATTTTCCTGGAGCAACATAATATGAAAAAAAAAATAATTATGAACAGAAAGATCTCTGAACTGATATTGAGAGTCCTAAACATAATATATTCATCAGTCGTTTGTCCTAAAAAATGAAAAATATTACTATTTCTGGGATTATATGGGAATTTAACTGCATATGTAAAATGGAGGTGAAACAATACCAGAGTCATATCCTTTTTATTCCATATTATTCTGTAAAGAAAAAACACATAAGACACCAGAATACTGACTCAGTCAAAAGGAAAACAGTTTTACTATTTGAGATCGCATGCCAATGGCTATGTGGATAATGACCTCAAGTGCTCTTACTTAAGTGCTTTGCTGAATTGGGGCCAGAGACCTTATCACCCTGTAAAAGTCACCAGTGGTCCTCTGGGTCTTACTACTGTCCATCACTATTTTCACATTGGTTTGCCCCTCCCAAGACCATTACTTATGTGTATATCACGGATCAAAGAATTTATGAACTTTAAATTAGAAAAAGGAATAAAAATTATATATCTGAACCATTCAGTTAACAGATATCAAAACAAGGTTGTAGTTGAAATAGATATTCCAACAATCCTTGGATATATTGTCTTAAACATTTCAAGTTCTCTTAAACATTTGAAGAAAGCACACAACCCCTTTCCCATTCAAAAAAGTTCAGGCTTAAATTAAGGATACACATGATTCTCCTTCTTGGTAAATATGTTTCTGCATGTTTTTATATGGAGGTAGATAATATACATAGATTGGCTATATATACATATATGTGTGTAAACACATATGAAATCAAATATATGCCCAAACATTTGAGTATAATAAGACACAGTTTTGAGTTGAAAAGGTTTCTCAGTCCAACCCTTTTCTCACCAATGCTTTTAGACTGCACCTTCAGTGCAATCTGAAACAGACCCTTTGATGTAAAAAAAGCAGCGGTGGACACAAAAGGGGATTGCTCAGGTTTGAGACATTTGTTTGCATGATTACCTGTAGATCAAGGTAAAAAGTGCAACTGAGTTGTTGGACTGAACAGACATGAAAGAAAGATTAACTCTCACCACCGATAAATGTTTGTGTTCTTAAAACGAATGGGTGATTTGTGACAACAAGAAAGGTACAAATATTGAGACAAAGGGTTTCAGTCTGTGCTTTGTATTTAATCAGTCCTTAATAGCAGGTAAACTTGTTACAGATACACAAATTACCTATTAGGCTGTGATTTCACTAAAGTTGTAAGAAGTGTTGATGTGAACTGGGTAAATATAAGCAGCAGACTGTCTTGTAATTGATCCCTTTCTAATCCTCCTCAATTGATGACAAATGGCCATTTACAGACTGTTTTGTGTGAATGTAAGCCCTTCAGATAACAGAAACCCACTCAGTCAGGGAGCTGTAGCAAAGTGACACATTCCCACTAAATAACCAGCCTAAACAAACAAATAAATAAAAAGGAAAACATTTTGTAAATGTCATGAACCTTTCTGTTTTGCTCTGAAGTGTGTCTGATGTGACCTATGTGAAACTAGAATTTATGTATGTCTTTTAAAAAAAAGTTGCTCCTATGTTAATACGTACATTAGTCTAATTTAAGTACATAAAAGATTATGTTTACACAGACTTGCTCTTTTCAGAGATTTTGCTACACAAGCAAAGGCTTCAAATAGTCAAGTAACACAATACATTAGCATAGGACTGCAATAGGAGCTCATTGTCTGGGGGCCTAGAGGGGGGTTCTGTCACTCTTAAAAGGCAGGGTCTATCACAGGACAGGGTTTCTATTAGAGGTAGTGACTTTTATCAAATAAAGAATTTTAAAACTTATTATATCTACCTACAAATCTTACCTTAAATGTGCCATTATGGTTACCTTACTGCATCAGATGTATGTAATGACACAAGCCTTTGAACATGTACCTGTCCAACTTTAGTTTTTGCTGGAATTCTTTTATTTCCAAAGACTGAAATGGCAAAGTCAGTGTCACAGAAATTCTGACTCAAAACTTCTAGAATCCCATTCAGTTCTTCCAGAAATATATTCAAAAGTATTAGAAAAATAGAGGTAAAATAGGTAGAGAGGAATAAAGAGAGAGGGTGGGAGTTTTTAATGACTTAAGGATAGCAAGAAAGGCCATACTCTTACCTGAATAACACATCATATCTGAAAAGTCCTTTGTACTTTGCCAAGGTGACTAAAATTGTTAGGACTATACATTTTAGAAAATGTTCCTGTAATATTACTAGCCTGTAGAAACCCTCTATCCCGGGTGGTTATAAACAACATTAATATTGGTGTCTGTTTTGTACCAAAAGAAAAGATCAAGGTGTTTCTTTTCCTTCTGCTTAAGTCTTAAATTACATTCCACTTAATCAAAAACAGGCTGTAACCTGACCTGTACATACAAAAGGGAGTAAGGAGGGTTAAAACATATTGCTTATTGCTTCACACTGGTTATTGATACTATGACTAGCGTGGAAAAGGGGATTTCAAGTTTAAGAAGACAACCTAGGAGTAGGGCTAGAAGAAATCTATATATATGTTTATATATGTATGACAGCATGCTAGTAGGTTTCATAGGTTACATCTGTGCTGGTGATAGGCCTGGTCTGTCCTTTGGACATGATGCCAAAGGCCTCAGTGGCTTCACTCACCTGGATTTTCTCCATTTAACATCAGTGACTGAGTCTAGACTCAGACTTGGGGACAAGTTCATAGAATAACAATCTCTGACCATGAGTTTATGAAAGAGCACATGATAAAGTACCACTACGCAGATCCATGCCTTTACTATATTTACTAGTATCTTCACAAATTCCAAGTGGTACTAAGTTTAGCCTTCATGTGACATCCATAACGTGTGCATTTACAAGCATGATATATTATCAGTCAGCTCCTCAGGATGCTATATCAGGACAGAACTCATTCATGTATCTGGCTGAGATAAATGGCCACTGTCTTATCCATCGCCTTGGTAACACATGAACCACAAAGAAGGAGGGTAGGTGTAGCTCTCCATAGAGCCTGGTGAGCCCCTCTGGTTTGATTCAGAACAACACTCCAAGGTACAGCCTTTCTCCTCCTTGTCATGTTGTCCAATATTTCAGATTCAGACAGCTAAATTTGAACAGGTGCATGAAGATGTAAGCTTTGTTTCTCAACTCTCGTTACAGTCAGTGACTGCGTAGCCTGCAGTCAATGACTGCAGTGGAGTCCAGAAAGCTTTCTCAGCTGATCAAGTATAGGTGTCTAATTTGAGGTAAGATGAAACTCTCTCTAAACTAAATTTAGGTGTTTAGACCCCTGTTTCTGAATTCCTTTGCATATGTCTGAGGATACTCCTTTCTTGAGACACAGCTCAGGCATAAGCTAAAGTATGCTGGCACTGCCACAAGACTGACTACTAGGGGATATCTCATAGTGGGATATGGAAAAGTTGAAAGGTTAATTCGGGGTAAATCATTCCTTCCCTGTAGAAGAGAGAACTAAAGTTTTTGTTTTCTAGTCTGCTTTTGGAGAAGAGAAGTTATGAGCTATGTGCTGTCCTATGCATGGAGGTAGGAGCAAGATATAAATGACCCTTTCACGAAGTAATTTGGGTAACGCAGTGTAAATGTCTTCTTGGCATTCATTTTCCTCTGTTTTTCTCCAGCTTTCTGGACTGATTGGAACCAGTAGATATGCTATAAGTGGAAATGTATTTTCATCTCATCCAAAAGAAATAAACAATTTCTGGACCCCTGGACAACTTCCATGTCTGTTTAAGGGGGGTTTGTTTTTCATTTTTAAGCTGAAAACTTAAAGTCAGACTGCTGTAAGCCCATGCATCCAACGAAGTGAGAACGCAGACATCATTATTAAAAGGTTAGTAAAGACGAATCTGATCTTCTTTGCCTCTTTTATTAATCAAGATATTATTCCTTTTCTTCAGATATTTGGGCACAGTATTCCCATTTTGTTCCTGTTTGCTTACAGAGTAACCATGTTAAATGTTTTGCTGTCACTGTAATGCAAAGTAGTACATGTTCTGTGTGTCAAATGGAAATATATTTGTTATTAGAAAATACTTGATTTTCCCTGATTCTAGTTTCAGAAAACTAAATAAAGGGTGATAACTGTTTTCTTTCTGGTTTCCCTTTTGAAAGGCATAGATTTATAACATTTCATTCAATTTCAATTCATATTTCAATTCATATTCAATTTATATATCACAGTGTCTAAAATGAATTATCTAGCCTGGATCACTGATCTCATCTGGGAATCAAACTCCCTGTCATGTCTGGATAAAGTTAAATATCTTCAAGGATTTATCACTGCCTGGATAGTTTATCAGTAATAATTCAACAGAAAACACCAAGCACATAACTCTCTGAGAACTCAGGGACATCAGACTGACAGCCTATTATACACATCAGTTTTGTCAGGAACCATTATTCCCAGTCCTTCCCTAAATTTAAGCACTGATATAGATATAGACAGATGAAAACAAAACCGATTATAGTATTTCTTTCCTGTTGTATAAAAGCCTTTTAGATAAAATGCTTGTGCAAGCATAATAAGTTTTCAGTCAAGAGAATAGTATAATCAACAGTCAAGTAAAATTAATTTTCAATAAAGTCAATCCAGTCTCAAGAATTATCAAACCTACTTTAATGGGGGTGAAATGGGCAAAAGGACAGGAATAGCCTTTAATATTCTTGTCGAAGATGGATTTCTGGGTAGCGACAAGTGTGGAGACAATAACCCCAGGAGGAGGGAGGAATAACCCCAGGAGGAGGGAGGAATAACCCCAGGAACCAGTACAGATTAGGGACTGACCCTAATCGGTGACTCCATGAAGAGGGATGTGGGAGCCCTGGTTGACAACAGGTTAACCATGAGGCAGCAATGTGCCCTCGTGGCCAAGAAGGCCAATGGGATCCTGGCTGCATGAGGAGGAGCGTTGCCAGCAGGGCCAGGGATGGGATCCTGCCCCTCTACTCAGCTCTGGTGAGGCCGCACCTGGAGTATTGGGTACAGCTCTGGGCTCCCCAGGACAAGAGGGATGTGGAGCTTCTAGAGAGGGTGCAGTGTAGAGCAATAAAGATGATTAAGGGACTGGAGCATCTATCATATGAGGAAAGACTAAGTGAGCTGGGGTTGTTTAGTTTGGAGGAGAGACAACTGAGAGGAGATCAGATCAATATGTATAAGCACCTGAGATGAGAATGCATGGAGGATGGGGCCAAACTCTTCTCGGTGGTGGACAGCGACAGGATAAGTGGTAATGGGTGCAAACTGAAACAGAGGAAGTTCCATCTCCATGTGAGGAAGAACTTTCCTGTGAGGGTGACAGAGCCCTGGCACAGGCTGCCCAGAGAGGTTGTGGAGTCTCCTTCTCTGGAGATTCTCCAAACCCTCCTGGATGCCACCCTGTGCCACGTGCTGTAGGTGTCCCTGTTTGTTGAACTAGATGATCTCTAGAGGTCCCTTCCAACCTTAACCGTTCTGTGATACTGTGTTTCTGTGATTCTGTGATACTACAGTCAGCCTCTATTTCTTACCACAGAGACCTGCTTATCTAAGATCATGGCTATAACAGGAAATTTCTCACTCTTGCTAAGGCAGGGCAATCACAAGTAATAACAAAGACAAAGCAGAAGAGAGCTGAGACGGCCAAATGCAAGAAGTAAAACAGTCATATTTACAGGCTGTATGAGGATAGTTAATAAAGATGGCAAGGAAAGATTGTTTCAGTGTTTTGGAACAAAGCAAGAAGCACCAATGTTTTTATGGTTTTTCTAATCATAAAGGAAATCACCTACTGTATTTAGGAATAGATCTTACAGTTTCTGAGTCCTAGTCATGTAAAAGTAATAAATAATGATAATAATAATAAAAATATCAAGAACTACAATAACAACAACAACAACAATAACAATAGTAACATTACTATTGTTACTATAGTAATAATATCTTCTTATTTCTACCAATGGGAATAAATCATTTTATGAAGGAATTTCATATCATTACCATTTCATAATTAGGAACAGTGAGGTATAGACTGCAAACTCTTAAGATCCGACGATCAAAATCAGAGATGTGATGAGAAACGAATGGTAGGACTCAGTTCAAGAGTATGGATGTTAGTTATTAGATTAACATAAGCATGTAGTATCATTTGAAATGCCCAGTTTACTGCTGTCTCAAAATTTTCCTTTCTTTTGAATAGTCTTTGGTAGTCATTTTTATCTGTGTGGAGAAATCATAGTATACTTCCAAATCCACAGTATGTTTACATTTGTATTTTAAATTACTACTATTAGTATTTATACTATTAACTTACTTTGAAAAAAAAAATCAAAATTGTTATGAAAATACAAAAGCCCTTATTCTTTGGACAGTCTTAAAGACATTGTCAAGAAAACCCTTTTGGATTTTTTAATTGTATTATTTTTCTTAGTTCCTTGAATTTCCACTTAAAAAAATGCACAAAATCTTTTTTTTTTTTTTTAATAAAAAGCAGAATGGTCTCTGAAAGCAGTCAGATGTGCAGCAAGTAGATGTGTAGCAAGATATGGAGAATAAAGCAGTCAGATGTGTAGATGTGACAATACCCTTGCCTTACCCCTTATACTGTTTATTTACCATTTTTCTCAACTCTGAAAGCAAAACTAGTCTTGTCCTGTAAAGTTTTACAACATTTTTATACTCAGTTCAGTGCTTTTAGATTCTTGTGGGCAAGCAGTGATCAAACAAACAGTGCAATGTTTGCTTTATGAATATTCTAGGTCAATGGTTGCTTTTTCTTAAAAAAAAGAAAAGAAAGAAAAAAAGGTCCCATTAGAGTTTTGAACAAATAACCATGAAAACATTTCATTTTTAAGACTTTTAAAGTTTTTCCTTTATTTAAACAAAATCTAGGGTTTTAATTTGATCTGACAGAGTCTCTTTACTGCATGGAAACTGTGGACAATAACCGAATTTGACATCATATTTAGAACTATATTGTTACTCCATTCTATATGCCTCTCACTTTGGTGTTAATGCTCAGAGCTGCAAAAAAAGGCAGATATTTTTCCAGTCACATGACAAGTATAATTTTAGTATACTACAACCAAAATCAGAAGGATGAAAATAAGAAAGGTTCTCATTTACCTACTAAAAGAGTTCTATATTTTCTTAAAATAGATACAACCAGGCTCATATTTGATATAATTCATTTTAGAAAAGCATCCAGTTAACATAACATCTCTAGCTTAGGATATGACTGATTTTATTTTTAAAAATTCACCAGCAATTGAATTCCCCTGAGGTCCTTTATTCTTGGAACCTATATTTTAGATAACAAACCCAAGTTAGGGATAGGCATAAAGGAAAATAAAAAAGGAGAAATGATGTTTAACCAACCTGATAGTCTTCTATGACAGAATGCCTGACTGAGCAGATGAGGGGAGAGCAGTGGAGATTGTCTACCTTGACTGCAGTGAGGCTGTTGACCCTGTCTACCATAACATCCTCATAGGCAAGCTCGTGACATGTGGGCTAGATGAGCAGACAGTAAGGTATCCAGTTCTCAGGCATCCATATTTTTAAAGGACAGGTGAGAATTGATCAATGGAACTTCACAGAAATCCTGTATTTACAAGAACAGCAATATTCAGAAACATATAATCAGATAAAAATCTCTAATGTCTTACAGTTAAACACAACAAATATGTGTTGCAATATGACTTTCCTAAATGTTTAGCTTACTTTAGAATTAGAATATGTTAACACTGTAATTTTAAACTGTTAATACTGTTTTTTATTTGGGGGCTGGGACTGAAAATTGTATAAACAAAATGTTCTTGAAGTAAATTATTTAACTGACTTCTTAAACTGTCTAAACCTGATATGTCTGAAGCCTACTCTAGCAGGAAGATTTTTTCAAGAATTTTCTAAAATTTATGACAGAGACTGAAAAATGTTAGAAGAAAGAATTTGGGAGTTACTTGATCTCCTTGAACAGGTTCCTTAATTCATTATAAAAAAGGCTTGTTCTGTAGCTGTGAGACAAATAATGTCAATATTTATTTGCTGGCCTGGAATTTCTGGACTCCCCAGGACAAGAGAGATAAGGATCTACTGGAGCGAGTCCAGTAGAGGGTTACTAAGATGGTGAAGGGACTGGAGCATCTCTCCTATGAAGAAAAGCTGTGATAACTGGGACTGTTCACATCTTATCAATGTGTATAAGTACCTGAAAAGAGGGTGTAGAGAGAATGGGACCAGACTCTTCTCTTTGGTGCCCAGTGATAGGATAGGAGGAAACGGGCACAAACTGAAACACAACAAGTTCCAACTGAACGAGGAAAAATTTCTTTACTGTGAGAGTACTCAGCACTAGCACAGGTTGCCAAGAGAGATTGTGGAGTCTTTATGCTTGGCAATATTCAAAGGCCATCTAGACAGGGTCCTGCAAGGCATGATCTGAGTGAGCCTGCCTGAACAGGGCAGGGTTAGACCAGATGATCTCCAGAGGTCCCTTCCAATCTCAAACATTCTGCGATTCTGTGATATGCTCAGCTGAAATTCTGATGAAACATGGACTGACATAGCATATTTTACAATATTCTTGAACAGCAGCTAGTGGAACAGGAATTAATTTTAATGTCACAGCCATGGAAAATGGCTGTTTTGGAAATTGTCATTTTCACTCCAGTTGGATCAGGATTATTTTTTTGTCATATGTGCAAGTGTCTCTGCCAGTAACAGAGTGGATCAGCCAGAAAATAGCACTGACATAAGCTCTTCCTTTATGGGTAGTAGAAGGGTGCTGAAAAGGGAGTTAAAATTTATCTTAACAAGAACTAATTTCTCAGAAAATAAGCATAGCAAGAATTAATCTTTTCGAAAGTGTGGATTTCTTCATAGTATTTTCCAAAATGTGAGCAAGGCTACTTTGGCCAAAAGGTGTTGACACGAAGGGCTGGCAAAGAAAAGGAATACACATATCTCTCATCTAGCCTCTACATATTTTGATGAAGTTTACTTTATTTTGGTTTTCTGTTTAAATGTCTAGATTTACAAAAGTAACGAGAGGGCTTCACAAATATTAAATTAAACAAAAAGGTTTTATATGTTACCAGAGCACGTACTCTGATTTTTCCTCTCTGTCCCTAATTTCCATCTGGGTACATTGTCTTTCTGTAGAATATATGAGGATCATAGGGTGACAGGACTCCCTTGCCTAATCTTTACTTTGGGAATACTATCCAATGTGTATGATAGGGTGTGCAATCCTGAGACGGATACAAGGGCTCCCCCTCCATAACCAAATTAAACACACAAGAATGACAGTCATAAAACTCTGTCGGACCAACAGGAGGGAACATCTACCTTAGAAAGTGAGGGGGACGATCATGACAGTAATCTTGAAGCAGAAAATCTGATTGCATTCTCCTAACATAGCATTGTAGAACGAGATGAGAGGGTATGGGAATGGGTGGGAACATCTGTTCTCTTATTTTTAAATTATTGTATTTTGTATAAGCTGTGCCTGCAAAAAAAATTCATCAAAAAGATGGAGGCAGACTCTTCTTGGTGGTCTGTGGTAGAATGAGGAGGGACATGGACATAAGCTGGAACAAGAGAAGGTCAGACTGCATATAATGTAATATTTTTCCCCATGAAGATGGTTAAGCAGTCAACCAGGCTGCTCAGAAAAGTTGTGCAACCTCCTTAGCGGTTGTCAAAACCCAACGGATAAAGCCCTGTGTAGCCAAGTTTGATCCCACACCTGACCATTCTGTGAGCAATAGGTTAAACCAGACACTTCCTGAGATCACGTTCAACATGAATTATTCTGGGATTCAACTAGTACAGCTGCAATACAGAACTGTCTATTGACTTTTCTATAATTTATGAAATAAAAGTCATGATGATATAGGTTGATTGTAGTTATTTCTGCTGCAAAATTTTGTATGTGATCATTACTATATTCATCCTTCCATACTTTTACACTGTTTTGTTTAGTTAATGTAATTGATTCTAGTCATTGGCTTGGTTAATGAAAAACACTCTGCCAATAAGGAAGTTTAAAGAAAAAAAAGGGCTAAATGTTATTAATCAAAGCACAGGTTCCCTCACAGATACTAGCAGAGCCAAACATAATGCATAAATGAGAATTGATTTAACAAGAAAAAGAAACGGGGATTTCAAGAATACAGCTGTTTTATTTCCCAGTGACAAAATATACAAAGAGAATACAGGCCCCAAATGTCTAAGAAAAGGAAAGATATTTTAGTAGTTTGGCTTTATCCTGTACTGGCTGTCCTGAGTCAGGCTTCTTTGAAAGTGTTCATGACTATAGTGGAAAGAAAAATTCCCCTCAAGTGAACTGGTTGTTTCAGAATTTCCAGTAAAGTGTAAGCATAGTCTCTTTTTCATTGTTTCTCATAAAGAATAAAAATAACTCCAGTTCTGGCCATTATCATTCCTCCAAAAAGTCAGAAACTCTTTGAGCCTGATCCTGTAGCTTTGAAGTCATTGGGAACAGAAAACCCTGGTCTTAAAGCCCAGTGTTTTGGCTAGATGGTGTCTCACAGTTGCTCACTTTTTTTTTTTTCTATCTTTCTTTTTGTGTCTATTCATTCTAAAAAGAAAACGTTGTTTGTTTCTGGAGGCCCTCAGAGCCTGGAGAAAGAGGTTTCTGTCCATATACCAGTCTAGAAACAGCTTCCTGTCTCTAGCATGGTTTTACTTGACTTCTGTAGATTTAAAATAAGTTTGATTCGAAGCTACTACAGTTCCTGTAGCTAGTAAGGCTATGTCCATACTAGAAAATTGAATAGTTCACAGTCATTCTCTGGCACTGCAGCTAACAGAACTAACAGAACTAACTGTACTGCAGTATAGAAGGACCTGTGTCTCTTGTATTTAACCCTCTTACCTTCAAATAGAGTAGCCACATCTAAACTGCCTATTAACAAGAGTCTCAGGTACCACCAAACTCAAGAACTATTCTGGTTAGCAATGACTGAACTGGGTAAAAATCATACAAGTACCAGCCTAACAATGTTACATTATGGGCAATGAAGTGACAGGGCATGTTTCCTTGTGCTGTTTAGTTTATTAGTGTGCGTAAATTAAGGGTGCAATTCAGCTACTTTAATTTAGACATCTGAAAGTTCAAAATTTAAAACTCTGCTAGTTACTTTGACTTCCTGTTATACTCAGTGGAAGCAAATCCAGGCCACAATTCATCTAACCCGTCTTCTCTGCTTAGCTCAAATAAGATGAATTGCAATCTGGAAACGCCCAATTTTTGCTCTGATTATAAAGTGAGTCTAAAGTCACTAAGTCAGATTTAGACCTCTAACTATTAGGCACCAGAGATAAGGCGAGACAGATACCAGCCTAATATATAAGTTTATAAAAACATCACATCTCTCATGTTAAGATACACCTTTAAAGACTCTGTATTAAATTATAGCACTCACTCAAAACAAATGGGGCAGTTGCTTGTGAGAAGTTTCCCAATCAGAAAAGAGAAACTGCTCTCCACACAGTAGGAGAGAGAGTCTGCAAGGGCAGAAATGTTTTCTGAAGTAGTTGTCCAGAGATACAATCTTCTCTCATATTTCTCCCAAGAATATGATGGAACTTAGCAGCAACTATGCTGCCTTTGCTCTTGTTCAGGGCATAGAGTAATTTCTATTTCTTTCATTTTTTTTTTTCAAGTGGGAGCAAGGCTTGAGGGCCTGGGAGGATCTACCTGAAGCTGTAGAGGTTTCATTTCTTGTGTTTGACTGGGAAATCTGGGAAGCTGTGGACCAGGAGGAGGTCAGAACTCTGCCCTCTAGCAGCATAATTGAGACAGTTTGGGTTAGGTTTCATTAATAACCCTACTTCCACCCTGACCTTGAGTTATAATAAATACCTGGGAACCATGGCTGTTGAATACATTTGCAGTTGATGCCAAGTTATATCATTCCTATTATCATTAATGTAAAGAAAATATTTGTGTCTGAAAATAAGTTACACTGCAGCCTACACCCTTTTTTTTTGCAACCTTTAGCTCTTGTTACCTTCATTAGATATTTTTCTAATGATAATTAACTGAGAAAACATGACCTAAGTAAAGTTATCAAAGGAAAGCAATTATGGGAACATGTGCCATATTATTCCAATTAGGTAAGTACTCATGGTGGTTGCACTTGGTAACAGCACAAAACTACTGTTTAACCCGCTATTCCCACTGTTATGTTGATAAATGATTCCAAAGCTGCCTTTCATTCGACAGGTCTATTTTTGGACAAGGGCCAGACAAAACAAAATACTAAGATTTATAAGTAGTGCAGTGGGAGGGTAAAGAGGATCTCAAGGGCAAGAGCCCTGCTCTGTCTTCTTAGAAAAAATAAAACTCAAGAAAATTACTTTTAGTGGGCAAATATGAGGGATTCTAATGAAGCCACAGCCAGCATTCATTCAGGCAAGCTCCTGCAGCTAGTAGTATGTGTATATCTGAGGGTCAAATTGTGTTTCATGTTTCTTGGTGGAGAGGGGGCAGAAACTGGGTCAATATGTAAGTAAAGTCCTGTTAAATACTGATTAAGTAATAATCAATAGCGTGTAGAAAGCAGTGTCACCACGGCTTGCTTCATCTCTGGATGATGTATCAAGCGATGCCCAAGCGGCCAGTGCTTTTCATCCTCTTGTGCATCCCCAATGCAATAATTTCTGAAAGATCTAAAAGCTTGCCAGTAGTTTCCCCTGCTCCTTCTTCTCTAGGCAGTGCAATAGACATTATTAACTGCAGTCCAGAGGAAGATTTTCGGGGTTCTGGACCTTTATGTGTTACCTGTTAATTTCTGAAAGTATGTTGGAAGTTTTTACCTTCCAAAATCTGGCGAAGGACCAGATTTCAGACCAAAGGACCATTATCAAAAACCACAGACTCAGAAAAAGATGTCTTCAGAAACAGAAGTATTATAAAAAATAATGCAGCTTCTTTGGAAGAGTATGAACTCAAAGAGAAACTAACAAAGGCAAAAAGAAAGGATAGGAAGTCAGCACTATGGTAAGAGGTTAACAGACATGATCTTACAATTAAAGATATTTACCAGAGAAATTTGAACCCCATTATATTCTGGCTTATGGTACGTAAGGAAGAACTGTTTTACATCATCAAAGACAAAAACCAGGTCTATAGGTAAGCTTTAAGAATAATAAACATCCTGAATTCAAGAATAAGTCTGTCAAATGAAGGGATATTGATTTTGGAACAAGGAATATTATGTCAAACAACATTAGTTTAATTGATCTGAATTTAGTTTAAGTACTAAAAGCATTTATATACAAACAGCAAATGAAAATTAACTGCAGCTGAGTCTTTGGTTCTCAGATTATACAATATGCACAACCAACTGAAAGTTCTTATAGGAATCCCAGCAACACAGTCTGGGTTCTATTCCCGTAGCATGACTCAATAGAAAAGCAATATGCTTTCTTTCAGAAAATATGAATATTTAAAGCCATGTTTTGACTTTTCAAAATACACAAAACTTTTCCTTTCTCAAAAAGAATTTAAAATAAAATACAAAAAAGATGCTAGAACTACAATCTGTGCTAACATGTCTTAGCTCAAATATTTCAGCTCCTGGAATGGACCATCCAGAAAAAATCTATTCTTTCTGATACAAAGCCAGAATTATTTGCTGTTGTTGTTTTTCTTTCTACTCTCACTCATCTACACTACTTAACTATCTTATTTATCTCAGGATCCACATTCCTATGAGCTGCTGCACAACTGCTAAAAAAAATGTAGTTGTTGATGCCTATCAGGGAAAATGCCAAACTTCTTTCTGCATCTGAGTTTGTTGTGTCTGAAGAAATGACTTTTTTCAAAGTGGAACTCTTTGGGTACATCATTCTTTTATGCTTTCTGACACTACTCATTTTCTCTAGTACTAAATTCTTTGGGTCATTAAATTAATCGAAGTTAAAAGAAAGTCATGATACACATTTCCCAACTTAAGCACTTAGGAAAAAGATTTCCCACCATCACTTAGCACTTTCAAGTGTCTAAAATGCTTTATAAAATAACCCTCAGCCTCCAAAATTTATTGATCTCATATTTGCGAACAAGCTCAGATACTTGATCAATAAGCATGTAGAAATCTGGCCTTGGAAACAGGAAAATTCTACTAATACAAACAGAATACTAATGATCTATTAATAGTAAAACATTAAAATAAATATTCATTAAAACACAATCTTAACTATATCTTCAGCATAGATATTGTTCATGATATTAATGAATAGATGAATCTTTCCTAATAAAGCTATCCAAGCCTTGTCTGATCAATTGTGTACCTAAGACAAGTAAGGTCTCATTTTGACTGTCTAGAAAATAAATCTGCAATGAATGACAATTGATGAGGTAAATAACCATAAAATTAAAAGTTGTCTGGATATTTTCATAGGTTTAATGAATAAAATTAAAAGAAAAAAAAAGAAAAGCTTTTTGAGCAAAAAGTGGACATTCTAAATATTTCTTTCCTTTCTCTCTCCCTCCCTCCCTCCCTCTCTTTCTCTCTC
The DNA here is from genome assembly GCA_013389825.1 of Crypturellus undulatus. NCBI lineage: Eukaryota > Metazoa > Chordata > Aves > Tinamiformes > Tinamidae > Crypturellus > Crypturellus undulatus. The sequence continues at coordinate 509,583 of VWPW01025445.1, read as the reverse complement.
TCCCTTCTTCACTTCCTTCCTTCTTTCTTTCTTTCTTCCTTCCTTCCTTCTTTTTTTTCTCTCTCTCCCTCTCTCTCTCTCATTCATTTAATTTCATGCTGCGTTGCTTCCCCCTCCTTTTATGTCAGTAGTACTACCAAAAAAATAAGTACAGGTACAAAAATATTTTCTGGATTTGTAGTAAATAATCAGTAAAACATTTTTGAATCAAAACTCATTACCTGTAGGTAAACATTATTGGTAAAGTCAAAGCATTCTGTGTAAAATACTCAGGTTGTTTCTAATTTCTTGTCAGAACTACAGTGAAGCCTTTCTCCCTGTAAATCCATGCAGCCTGTCTTCCTTTGGCTTACGAGCAGGTGCGTTTCTGTTTGTCAACAGCTGCTGCCTCCAAATATGCTTTGTATTTATGTTCGAAACTGACTATGTGTCTTTTGCATAAGAAAAAGTCTCTATAGAGCCTCGTATAAAAAACACGGCATCTTAATTGAAGCCATTTATTACTGCCATGGTGAAAACTGCCACCTAACAGCAGCTAGACAAGTGGCAACTTGTTAATACTGTCTAAAAACCACAAGAATAAGATAAAAAAATCAGATAAAAAAAATGGTACATTTCTTACAGTGCTGCTTTTCTCTCTTGCTTTATTACTCCTTTCATTTCTTTTTTTTCTCTTTCTGACTCTTGAATTTCATTTCATTTTCGTGTTAATATGCAAAGGCTATTAACTGCTACATATATACAGCACTTAACACATTACACTCATAACTGTGCTGAAGCAGTAGTGTTAAATTCATAATGCAGAAGGATGTATGGCTGACTCGGGAAAGATATATACCAGGCTGCAGCTGCTCCAATGTGTTGGTACAGGCTGAGCAGCAAAGAGCTTAGGTAGACTCTGAGGTTATGTCTACACAGACAAATTAAACGATGCTCGGATCCAGATCCCATTGCTAGAATTAGATTTTCTAGATGATTAGGGCAACGTCTGGTGCAAGCATATTGGCAAGCTAGTGAGCATTCTGCCACCAGTTTCCTCAGCTCAGTCTGGGAATAAAACCATTCCCAATAGTCAGTTTTAGTATAGCCACCTTGTTTTGGATGATAAGGGATTTTTTACAGCATGGATGAGCTAGAGCATGAAAGTTGGCCTCTGTGTCAGAGGACAAACCCTGGCACGGTTAGACTATCACTGCAGACATAACTAGTAGACACAGAACTACGGTCCAGTGAGTTTCTGTCAGGGTTAATGCAATGACAGCGAACCGCAAAATATGGTGTTGGTTCAAATTCAACATGTCTGGCTTTCTCCCTGTCACCACATCATTTTTGTAAATGCTATGAAAGCACGATTCTAGACCTCCAGTTTAATGCTATCACAATGAATATTAAGTTTAGCTGATGTCATTTTTTTCTACAAAGTGCAGCAAACAAAACTGTTGAAAGTCAGGATAGCAATTGCGTATGAATCATCATATAAGATACGTGTCCTTAGTTGTCATTTGGTTACAGAAAGTTTGGCACTGAGCATTCAAATGCTGTAAGTAAATTGCCCTTTATAGGGCCTCCTGCAGACAGTAATACTCTGGTGGAGAAACCAGATGGCAAGAGAAATATCTTTTGGTCTCTGAAGAAACGGATTCTATGGAGGTTGGCTTATTTACATTCCTCTTGCTGGAGAGAAAGGGAAGCCAGAGGCAGGTCTTCAGAGCACAGTGTTGCTGTGGGGAATGCACCATGCAGAGTTCAGCAAGCACCCCGGGTACACCATGCCATGCCACACGGTCATGCAGAATCAGCATGTGGAGCTGCTTACCACCTGTCCACAAGAGACCTGCAAAATGGGTCAGCTACAGTAAGCTGTAAACATTAAAAAGGAATTCTTTAGCTTGTAGGCAATGAGACTAAGGCTGTATCTTCACAGAAATAATTTTAAAACATTGTTTTCCACTAGCCTATTAAAATCAGCTGTTCCTTACTTTATTTCTTGAATACCACATTCCTTTCTAACATTTCCAGCTACACTGGAGGCTGAGAGAAATCTCAGCAGAGGTGGTAGGTTTATTTGTGGAGGCTAATGTAAGAAATAATGAAGCGTATTGATGGGGCCAAGCCACTGAAACAATAGTTGCCCAAAATATAAGTACACGTAAGGATCTACTGGCAGTAAAAAGGAGCACCCTTTGGATCAATAACATACATAAGGACAAGAGATGGATCTGATTGCACTGCCGTGTGAAGCAAAGGTGGGACATAGAACAAGAAGCAAAAGAGCAAAGATACTGAAGAGGGCTTGGATAAACAGTACTGTGACAAAAATGAGAAATAGGTGTCAATGGCCAGAGCATCTGCAATATGTTTGCATGTATTTATGCTTAAGAAAAAGTTGTCAAGAAAAGGTTTTCTTCAGTACACACATCCACAGACATGTACTCATACTTCAGAGTTCTAGTATGTTTTACTTTCCCTCTGTCATTCTGAGCACCTGAAGGAAACAAGGTTTCCTCATGCTAACTATAAAGTATATAATTTTTCTTGTATCACACTTCCATTTCCGAGGCAGAATGTGAAGTTTCATCAAATTTGAAATTTATATTGGCACATATCAATCTGATTCATTAATGTTTAGAAAAGAATGGTAAGGAAGAATTTGGATAACAAAGAGAAAAGAATGTTTTATTTTAAATGATTTTTCATTTCTAAAGGAATGTTATATGATGTAATAAAAAAGCTGAAGCAAAATATCTCCGTATTATCAAAACACAACATTTCAACTGACTCAAGCAATTTTTGTTATGGCTGCTTTCAAACTGATTGAAATGAAAACATATTTTGTAAAGCGGGGATTTGTTAAACTTAGAATTCCAAATTCCTGCTCTGCTTAGACTAGTAAAGCATCCTCCCTGAACAGTCCATTTACAGATGGACACATATCCATTCTAGCAAGTTATGAAAATTGTATAATATTTGAATTTGCCAGCTCTCCTTTTTTTTACCTCTGTGCAGTACCAATAAATCTACTAAAGATGGATTTATAGACAATTCACTGTCCAGATGATACTTTGGGACCCTTAGTAAGGACCCCAACAACCTTGACCTTTATACTTCAGAAGAATTCTCTTTGCTCTGCAGTACTCTGTTAGGTGGGATACAACAGATTTCAAAAGGGTATTTGATTTTGTATAGTATCTACTCTATGCAGTAGCTGCAGTCAGCATTATATTGCCATTGTGTTAGGTGCTGAAAAAGAACATGGCCTGAACTGCTTACAGTGTCTCTGAGAAATTTATACTGACTTCAAGGTCTGGAGATATCGAAATATCTCGTTGAACTTACTTTTGGTAAAATGCTGCTCCTGTAAGAGCAATCTACCCCCACACACACATGCACACACTCACATATATAATAACATCTCAAATCGCCTACAAAAAGATCTGATCTTTCCAACAAAGAAAGCCAGTGCAGTGCCTGGAGTTTCTCTTTTCTCCCAGGTCCTTTCCAACAATATTTGGCTCAAGTTCAGCATGTTACAGGGCTCCCAAGCCTCTTTCCCAGATATATCTGTCTTGTCTCTCTGGGTAAAAGAAACTTATTTCTGGCTCTCTGTCAAGTTCCCCACAACCTTATATTACCAAACAACGATGTTGAAGTCAGGAATGCATACTTTTGCTTTGATTTCCACAGAGAATCATAATTCTTCTATACTTCTCTTTCCCCTCCTCCCCTCCGCTTTAGGTGACAGATGGTTCTCTAGATGTCACCCATCTCTTCATTTTGACCTTCTGTTCACCTTCTCCATCTTTTTCCTCTCTCCTGGCCAATTCCAATTTGGGTAATTATTCTGTCTACGGTACGTAGAATTCTCCCTTTTGTTTTAGTCAAAGATAATGCCCTTCTCCTTCTGTTCTTAAATGTAATGCTATGCCTTGATAAATCACTGCTGTAGTTTACCCCAAAAGGGAAGGAGTGAGTGATTGGGGACTGATATCTTTTTATAAAGTCATTCCAGTGTTTAGGGATCTTTTGGCATGAGTGGTGTTTTATTATTAGTTCTTAATCTCAAGATGATTTGCACTGCAAGTATTATTGTCTGTATTGTGCAGCTTTTTAAAGAGTGCTTATTTATGAAAGTGAATTAGCACTAAGAATATGCAAACCTTTGCTCACAGAAGAATGAAAATAGCCACAGCTTTTGGAAATGTTTTTGCAAACTGAAATTCTAGCTGCTCTAAATACAACACTGAAGGGACATGAAATCCAAACTGAAACTTTCCTCCTTTGCTTCCTAAGTGAATACTTAGATCCATGCATTTCTATTCTTTTTACAGCTCACAAAAGAAGATGTAAAGTCTTTTCTTCAGCTTTCATCTTCAGAAAGGACCAATACCTTTTCTGTGGACCTTGAGTCCATCTTAAATAGTATTGCTGTTATTATGCACATCAAGTCATCACGCCATGACTCAGTTGAAGCACTCTGTAGATGAGGACAGCTGTTTGCTATGAAGAACCCATTGTTATTTTTGAAACAGATGCTTTGATTTGTTGGAAGGAACTAATATGTGCTGATTTTAGCCCCAATCCAGCATGACACACAAGCATGTGCTTAAATCTATCGTTATTCAGGAAAGCATTTATACATATGTTAAAAATTAAGAATGTGCTTAAGTGCTTTGCTTAATGGGGATGATCTTGAGTACATATTTAAGTGCACTGTTGAATCAAGGCCAGGATGCCCAACCTTACTTATTGTGAAGTTTGCTGTCTTTTTACTACTTTAAGAAGTTCAGACAACATAGCAATGTTTTATTTCATGTCCTTTGCAAAAGATGCAATTGCACATAGTTGACAATAGGAATATTGCAGGCCAAGTAGTGAGGATAGAAAAACCTGCACAAAATTATCAAACTCCTCTCCCTGGTAAGTATGTGAGATGTGCCTCCATCTGTGGCTGCTCTTCAGTGGATGTGAATCTGCCTCAGTTCTCAGCTAAAGGACCTCGCTTTAGACTGTATGAACTCCTACTTTTAGCCTTGCTTCACAACTTGATGATGAATAAAATGGCCATTGCAACAATGACCCATATCACTCATATGTTTCCATCATGAGCTGATAACAATCCTTACCTAATGCTTTCACACTTTCTTACCTGGAGAGAGTCCATACCGTCCTTTTCTTCGCAGGTTTTTGCTACTCTTTATTCCGTGTGAAACCCTTCCATAGAATATGAGAATCTTCTCAGCACACTTGTATGAATAGTTTTATACTGTTTGTTAGGTTTGTGGCATTTTAAAAAAATCGTTTACAGTACATACGTCATGAGAGTCTTACCTCTTATATTGCAAATCACCAAATACAATAAATAAGAGAAGATGGCTACTTTTTGAAGAACTAATTCTTGATATAATTCTTTAATAATTGAAGTAGAAGAATGAATTCTTAGAAATAAGAGAGGACAGTTATTTTAGAATCTTCTTCAATTTCATCACATAGAGATTGAACCCTTAGACTATTCTGAAAAGAATGATGAGATGAAAAATTTGGTCATTTTTTTTCTGATTTAAGGAAAAAAATAGTTTTTAAGTACATTTTCTATCAAAAAATGGCTATGCAAATTTTATGTGTAGCAGATCCCGCCTCGGTTATATATCACATCTACTTATTTCACCAAAATAAACTGTTGTCAGCAATAGAAAGACAATGAGTCTATTGAAGAGCAAGATGGATTCCATTCTGCTTCATGTAGCATGAAAGATGTCAACTATATTCTGATTATTACACTTTTCTATTAATTCTGATGCTGAAAAGTTGATGAGAAAAAACAAAGCTTGTCTCTCATGTTCCAACTTGAGTTTTCAGTGCTGGCTGTCAGAAATACCATCTTTTGAAGTCCTTGCTGTCTCCTATACACATTTACACATAAAAGTATAATTGCCATTAACGTAATAGAAAACGTACTCTGATAATTTTCCACATTACCTCAAGTTCACTGTATGTTCTGCTCTGCTGTTTCTTCTAATAGCCTCATCTGTACTCAAATTTTGCTAATAATAAACATGTTTTGTATTAATACATCATGAAAAGAAAAAATAATAATAAAGATCAATTGTACTTTGTAGTTTGATCATGGAAATATATATTCAGAGCCCAAATTAACTACAAAGTCATGCTCAAAATATTTTAAAGCGATGGACCTACTACAAAAAAAAACTGCTTCTGTAATCACCAGAGAGAAACTAGTGGTGGTACTGTTTAAAAACATCAAAGAACCACTGTCGTCTTCTCCTCTACCTCTTTAAAAGAAGGGATTAGTTGAGAGGCAGTTCAAAGTGCAAGCCAGAGCTGTTCCAGGGAACTCCAGAATTTGGAGCAGGTGTTGTTACCATATGTGCTGGTAGTACATCCAGTAGCCATGCAAGTCATCCTGGCTTAAAGGAGAAGAAAACCTGACTCAGAATTCCCAGGAGATCTCCCAGACAATGAATCACAGGCAGAGGAATCAGAAGATATGGACAGGCAGAAATAGAAATACTTTCTGAGGATTGCCAAGAGGAGAAGGAAATCATGTTTAAAACCAAAAAATAAAGCAAGAAAAAAAAAAGGAAAAAAAAGAAGAAAAGAAAAAACGACAGAATTTCAAAGTAAAAAAGAGCTTCTCATTTGTTAGAAAGAGAGAGAAAAAGAAAATAGTTAAGTTAGTTAGACATATTTTTCTCATTCACTCATAGGATTTGTTTTCAATGCAGAATTATTCTAGGAGACTGATACCAGTATTTACCAGTATTGGTGCATATGCTTCTTCAGCCATAAAACTGTAGCAAAATGTAGCTCCAGTTCTACAGTTACCTAGTGTGACAAAAGTTCTGTCACAATCACCAATAATTCTCCTTTCGGGAGTGAACTTAGCTTCTCTGTAGCTCATTCCTGGTGCATGACTGGAGAAATTGTTTGTACCAATGCCCATTATGGGATTTAGAGAAGGGTGTTGGTGGACTGCCATCATGTAAATACCTCCGTTTTGTATTCATGGGGTATCAGTAGTTGTCCTCCATGTGGAAGAGGAGTCTCAACATTATCCCCATAATATCCAGTCAGTTAGCCTGGGTCTGAATCACAACACATTGCAAGTGAGAAAGTCTACAAGTAGAGAGGGGTTTGAGCCCCAAGCAGCATGTGATATTATATTCAAATATCTCTCAGATTTCATACAGAAGATGAATCTATTCAGTAGTATAAACCATGAATAACTAGTCTGGAATCTGACCTTTCAAAAATATAAGCAAAAGAGCTGTTCCACTTGCTCTGTTCTGTGCAGCTTCACAGATAAAAAGCACATTTACTCCCAACTTCTTGCCCTTATTAAAATCAGTTATTACTGTGATACTTGGCCAAAAAAGAAAAACAAAGCTCTCATCTGCCCTCACCAGCAAGGCATCAAAGTCCTAACTTCAGCTAACGCAAAACAGTGCTTAGTGGAACTGCTTTGTACTCAAAGAAGAGGAAAGGCCAGACCGTGTCTTGCTATTCCTATCCAGAAGAAGAGAAATTCCACCTGCAAAAGAGTAAATATGAAGATATGCCTAGATCTGAAGAGTCTTTCACCAAGGAGATAGAGGAAAAGTGGACAATAAATGATAACTTTGGCTGTCACTCACGACAGTTTGTGCCAAAACATGGTCTGTGGAACCATGGTCATTTTTCACAGTTATAGACTGGAGCCATCTCCTAAAACCGGACATTTTAGCATTGCCTGCTCATTCACTGCACAGAAGGTTATGGTCCAACTCTAGCATCTGTACAGTCTCAGGAAATTTGCATTGCTTCCAGTCTGGAATATGTCATTTCCTACTACCAATTGCTACAATTGACTTTTGCAGATAGGGCTCTCACTCCATGAAATTTTGAGATGTGATCACTGGACAGTGGCCCACAATGCCATGAGGAATGTGTTACTGCCAAACAGAAGTGTTGTGCATCTACACAGTGTAGAACAGAAGACTTGTCTTGGGTTCTGGGAACAGAATAGTTGTGTTAACATCGTGCTGTGTCTGTGTTAACGAGATTTGTTCTCCTAAACTGCCAATTAGCTTGGACAGAAAACTCCACTGAAACACCTGTACTGCCTTCCAGATTGGAGCCAGCTCAGTTACTGCCAAATTAGGTATCTTATCACTGAGTAGAGACACATCTAAGGCCTTCTTCAAGGTTCTGATTTTAATCTGCATACTCCACTACTAACTTGTGGAGACTGGTAAGATGACAGAAAAATATGACTCAGCCCCAAATCAGTCTTAGAGTTTTTGTTTGTTTGTTTTTTGTTTGTTTGTTTGTTTTAATGACCCTGCACATTTTAATGATGATGCACATTCCCGCACAACTTGTTACACTGGATTCAATTCCACACCAAAACATTAAATATCCTTCTGACTCAAGGTGGCTCACTCCCTGACAGCTGAGAACAAAGGTAGTTTCCAATTCTCTTTCCCAGAGCATAGTCTTGCAGTGGCATACAGTTCACCTAATTTTGGATGTCTGCATTATAGAGATCTGCATGAGTTAGTAATTCTAGGTTGCATTCATAGTCCATGAAAATAAGTTGACAATTTTGAATTCATCTGTCCTACTTTAAATATCTCTGAGCTGACTCATATCCTAGTCTGTTTTTCTCATTGATGAAAAGGGAGTCTAGGGTGACTGCTTGAGAGAAAAGAATCTACATTAAAGATAGTCACTCAGTCAGATGAATCCTATTCAGGGAATGTAACAAGTCACAGAGAAGTCAGGCAAGCATTAAGCTAAATCCATTCAATATTTTTTTAACTCTGGTCCGCTGAGAAATTGTACTGTGGTCCATTCAGCACGAAGAAAATGAATACATTACAGCTGCTCTTCAAGAGGCAGGGTGATCACTGAAATATGGGACTACCGACAAGAATGACTAAGTCCACACAAGATTACTCACATCTTAGATCTCTCTGAGTTGCCTTGTCAAAATCGACTCATTCAGCTCTGATTACACCTTGCTTTTCTATTTGCTCAAAGACGTATTCCAAAAAGTTGTGTAAGTGTTCTGAGGAAACCAGCAACCATATTTTCACCTTGACACTGAAAAAGATTGGAATTTGTTAGTGATCTCACTCAAACCAGTGTAAATCAGTAGTAATTACATAGAAACTTGTAGAGATAACCTACTATGAAGTGAGAATTTCATCCCAAAGTCTTCAAAAATAGCAGCAAACCTTCCATTACATGAGCGATAGAATGATGCAAGTTTGTTCTAACGAAATGGTGTGGCCTTTTCTACATAACAGACAGAAATTGCATTGTAGCTGAAGTATTGAATAAAAGTATTCACTTAGCTTACATTACATTTTTACTGTCATCAAAAAAGCATTTGGGAATAATAGCTTCCAATGAGTCTCTGCTGAAATTTTGGGATAATAAACTTTTATATCTTAATATTTATGATTCTAATAAACTACCACAATATTAAAATGAAAGATACAAACTCTGAGGTCAAAAACTACAATTTGTTGTAAGGGAAAACAATTCTGAATAATAAACCACTATTGAAATCTAAGATCACTTCCTATAATTTAATAAGTAATCCCCTTGGTGATATATCCCGGATATTAAACTTGGTTTAACTCACTTGGACCAGCTGTTTTAAATTGGTACATAACATTCTGCCAAATGATAATACAAAAATAAGCATGCAATGACATGGTAACCATTTAGGTTCTGATTTTTACCTTCATTGTCTACCACAAAGTGGCTAATCTGGAATTAATGAAATAGTTACTATTAATAGCAGTGAACAACAGATATAAAGATAACACTTTATCTATCGGCTCACCCATAGCACTGTTGGATAACCTGTCTGTTAATCATATGCAAGTGGCTGGTTGAATAACCAGTCCCCAAAGCAGTGAATATGTGACAAACTAGTTTGTGTTTTTTTTCTTCCAAAGCTCACAGCAAGAGGCAACAGACTTTTCTACTCTTCCATAGCTTCCATAGTGTAACTTTTACTTATAAAATTTATTCAGAATATATTATCTGACTCTCAGGAAGAAGAAACATTCTTAAATGTTCTGTCATGTGCAACCAAAACCACTCCATATATAGAAGATCACTAGAATTCTATTTGTGTTAAGTGACAAATCCCTCTTCAGGGGAGATCATGATTTACCCATTTTAGCACCATGTGAATGTCTGCCAAGAGCACTGACCCTCAAGTCTTCAGTCCTATTTGAGATACATGGTGGAAGCTGACCTTAAATAACCAAGTTAGAAAGACAATGGGACAAAGCCAAATGTGCCATGTTTATCCTTAACTATCAGAGATGTTCACTTTGTCTTACCACTGGTGAGAAAGGTCCCTGCTCATGGTAAATGACCAGATGCAACCTGTGATTTATTCAAAAAATGGAAGGTCACCTGAAGTATAGACTCTTGCTCAGTAGAAGAGAGTGGAAATACAAAGAGCAGTCACCATAACTGATCCTAAAAACTCATGATACCTTGTTCCCAGAGCAGGTGCCATTGCCCCTGGAGGAATCTCTCCTTCTTTGGTTAGGAAAACATACATTGTGATGGCTATGTAATGGGACAGGCTGCCAGCCATGAAAGTGTGGAACCACATCCCACAGAATCTTGCGCTCTTGAGAACTGTGTGAGCTTGAGGTCTATAAAAATGACAGTTTTATTTACACAGTTGTTCCATTATTGCTTACTAAAGGGAACAGAGGGAGATTGCTTAACATGCTTCTCATTTGTTTATTTGTTTTTTTTATAGGATAAAAGTAGTGCTCAGGAAATAAGTGATGTAACTGACGGTACAGACTTGAAGAAGGATGTGGCAAACAGAGACGGCTCGCTCTGACAAAGTACAATGTGGCAGGTTCTCTACTGATCCAGCAAATCCTTCTTCAAACAAGTGCCCTCCATGAGTGGGGAAAGATGACCAAGGCTTTTTTCCATTTGCGGATGAATTGTGGTCTAACCTCAGATCAACAGATGTAATCAACACTAATCCAAGCAAGTACTCAGCTCCATTGCAAACAAGTGTAGACTGTATTAGTTTGGGAGCTGTGTCAGGAAAGTCAGTTATGGAAATAAAAATCTCAGGCCTACCCACAAAATTTGTGACTGATGTTAATGGAAATGGCAGCTTACTGTCGTATTAGGTTGGGCTGGAGAAACATAAGATTTTCATAAGAATTACCCCATGGTTATTTATTGCCAAATTCTCATCGGTGTCCAATACTGCGTGCAGCATAGGGAAGAGCTATGTAGAGCTGCCATTGCTCCAGATGATTTTGCTGGCTCATCAGAGTGCAGTTTGTGGACTGAAGCAATCACTGAGAAGCAATATCTCTGTACCACTCAGCAAGGGATGCCAAGTGTCTTCCGAATTTTGTGTTCATTGATACAACGGAGGCTGTATGCCTGACCAATCACATCGGTAGAACCACAAAATCATCTTTTCTAAAATTCATATTTGTGGTTTTCCTCTTTCATTATGGTTGACCAAGTTGGGGTAAGACACTGGAGCAAATATACAACCGATCATTAAAAAGTGGCATCTGTGTATCTTGGTTCTCATCCGACATATATGGGAAATATTTGTATGCTGATAACTGAGTCATGCTCCTTTTCTCTAGGCTCTGAAATAGCTGTATTTCTCTATTTCTGTAATTTAGACAATATGACAAAATACTATAGGAATAAGCAGTTCGAATTTCCTCTATTTGTAAAGCATCAAACACTGAGGGGCTCAGGAACAATTCTCGAGTATTGTTTCAATGTGTTTGAAAGTGTTTGAATTCACTGACTATTCTCAGCTATACAAGAACACACACACGCATACACAAACAGATCTTGAAGGAAATCAGAGTATCTGAAGTAAAAGGTTTACTTTACTCTGGATGACCTCAGCTACATTATTTACACACAAAATCTCTTAGAGGGAACCATAAAAACACATCAAAGTGCAGTGGCTTTCTTGTGCCTCTCCTTCCCAAGCTCTGCAATAGATTTTGCAGTTTATCTTCTCTTCCTGACCAGTCTTTTCCAGATCTTGTAACAAAAGAGAGTGAGTGAAAACTGAAACTTTTTAGGAAAAATGTTGTTGAATATTTCTTTTCAGAAATCATTCTTCTCTGCTGAGCTTTTCACATCTTTTCCAAGAATCTTTCAGCCTTCTGTCCTTGTGCCTTGTAACAGACTCCGTTAGTAACTGCGTCGGTACACAGGGATGGTATTGAACCCCGTGCTCTGGAACCTTGTACTTTGGAAGCATTGTCTGACTCTAGGCACATTGCTCCTCTCCTGAGCAGTGCAAGCCTGTCTGCAGAACAAGTGAGCCCGTTTAGCAAATGTGGTCCCTCAGAAAAGTCCTGGGATGATCTGTTTATGGCACCTGCCACATCCTAGAAGCAATGGATCTAACTGCATAGCTGCATATACTTGGTCACAAAGCAGGATCAGGGCAGGACCCTGTTTGTTAAAACTTGTCCTGTGCACTACCACCCATAGAGCAGAAATTAGGACTCAAGAAACCCAGTTTCTGTGTAACCATGGATTTCTTGCATGACTTTGAATAATTTGTTTTGTCCCTCTACCTGTCAGGTCATTGGCATTAAATGGGCATTTATAGGGGCAAATAAGTATTTCACATTCAAGATCAGGTAGCAGTCAGCTGAAAATGGGAACTGCACAAGCACTCAGGTGGATAGAAACTTGCACATTCTCGTTTGCTTTCTGGACTACCAGTGAATACAGTGCATGCAGAAGAGTAAAGACAAACCGGCACTTCAGTTTTTATATGGACCCCACCTATTTGGGTTATTTGGGGTTTAAGCAGTGACTGAATACTGGTTATCCACAGCAACTCACCATAGTAGAAGAAAGTGCCCATAAAGAGGTGAAAACATGAATCAGGCTCCAGCAAGCCAGTCAGCACCTTGGAGGTGTGTGAACGCCTTGCTGTAATCATTTTTTTTTGCAAATTTTCAGCACCACTATGTCCCTTGTGCGATGAGGGGCAGGAGGGATGATTACATCATTATGTGCCTACAAAATTTCTTTGCTTTAACACATCTCATCTTACTCAGTTTATAGCAGAATCATGATCTAGGCTGCATTTGAGAGAATAACAGCTCTCGCTTCCTTTTCAGCATTCTCTCTACCTGTCTCTCAGGCTTTTGCAGAGTTTGACATGCGTCTTCCACAATACACCTACTCAAAGTTCACCCTTCATATTTCACAAGGATGCAATACTCAGTGTTGTTCGGAGTTATATGTTCACCACAGCATGGCAGCTGCATTGGCTGCTGCACGGAATTGCTGCTACATTTCTGAATTACCCTTGAGTGTGCTTTGACTATTTCCATCACTTTAAGACCTCCTTTTTCCTTATGAGTCCACCTGGAAAATGACTATAAAGCTTACAGGCTTTAGGGGGCTTGTTTTCCAAAGTTCACTGCAGCCCTAGTTGTTTTTAAAGGAGATTTTCACTTTATCAGATATAAAGCATTTTGTTATAACTCTGCATACCTATATATCTGTTTAAATATTCAAAATTGTTTTGTGCAATTGCTATTAAGGATAGAGTCTGTTAAAATATAGGTGTTATTAATAGAATTATTTTCATTGTTGTTTTTAACATAGTTTATGCAACAAAAAATCATTATCATGGTATGTGGAAGCTCTAGTTTGGAAATCACATTCAAGCAGTAATAAAACATCAAAGTCTTGAAATTTAAATAAATATTAATTCATGTAAATACATTGTCTGTGATAATTTTGTTCCTTATAATGTTACATACAGTCAGATTACTCTTTAGACTGAAGGATGTTCTCTCTAGACTGAAGGATGGTGTCAGTCTGATAACAAGTAAACATGACCTGTCCCTTTCTAATTACATACACTAAGAAAATTCTCAATCAGTCATATAACTTTAAAAGAATGTAAAGGTAATTTCCAAAAGGTGAGGAATGTTATGAACAAAATTCCTGGAAAGTATAATGTAAGCTGAAAACTGAATTAAATTTGCAAGTTCTCTTAGAAGAGCCTATTAGATGGCTAAAATATCATGATTTCACAATCAAGGAGGAGCAAACTTTGGCTAAAATCCCGAACTCATTCTGTGGAAACTAGGAATAAAAAAGCAATATCTACCATAGCGACATAGACAGAAAAGGAAGAATTAGTAATTGGTATGAATGGGAAATTCCGAACTAAAGAAAAAAAATATGAGAAGTTAAAAGCTTCAGAGAAAATAATTGATGTCATTAAGAAAAGAACAAGAACTTTTTAAACTTATATTAAAAAAGTACTAAGAGTAATATAATCTTATCAGTAGATAAAGATGTTAAAACTGCTAATACTGATAGAGAAAAAGGATAAATGTCCAGTAAATATTGCTTTTTTATAGTTGTAGAGAAACAGGATCATTTAATCACATCACATCATATGAGGATGATTAAGTTCTTTCCAGTCCTTTAATAACCAAGAAGGATTTTAGACAAAAACTATTAAATATTTTTAAATCAGTAGGCCAGATAGCTTGAATCCAAGAGCCCTCATCAGCTTCCCAAGGAGGCAGCTGGATCACTAATGTTACTTTTGTATAAATCTTGAAATACTGGAGAAATTCCAGAAGACTGGAAGAGTGTGAATCCTGTGCCAATATCCAAAAAGGGTAAATTAGGAAAGTTAACTGGACACCAATCCCAGCCAAAATAATGGAAAAGCTGATATAAGAATAAGTCAATAGTATTAAGAGCTGGCCAACTGACAGCTCTAAAAAGTAAGCATCCATGGGGCACACTTTGAGCTTGAGTGGTAATTTTCAAAGATTCTCTTAAGGGTGACCACATCCAACATAAAATATACATAAAATATTGGCAGAAGACAGTTGCTCATGATATCAAGACTGATGGAAAAGCAAATAACTGAGATACACAAAGTGAACTGTCTTTTTTGGCCAGGTGAGACCATTTAAACTAACGGGTATAATAAAGTGAAATTTATATCTAAGAACTCCCATACACAATTATGGGCTGCAGTCTGGAAAGCAGTGTTTCTAAAATGGTTCACAGAGTCTTAAAAGTGAAACAACTGAACATAAGTTCCTAATGTAATTCTGCATGAAAAAAAAAGATTATATGAACTTTTTATAGTATAAACTAAGTAACAAGTACAAGCAGGGTGATGATTTTACCTCTGTATGTAGTATTGATGAGGTTGATATTAGAATCTTGCATATACATCTGGTGTCCATATTTTTTAAAAAATGAAAAATTGGAAAGGATGCAGAAAGGACCTTAAAAATCATTTCAGGATGGAGAAAATGTCTTACAGTGGAGCACTGGAAATACTCAATCTGTTTAGATTATAGTAGATTTAAGAGTGGCTTGATTATGTATTGATGTACATTCATTAGGAAAAACACCAAACACTGAAAGTACATTTGAATCAAAGAAAAAAACTGAAAAAGAATGGGTATAAGCTGAAACCAGACTAGTTTAGTTTGGAAATTTTTCAGCAGTGAGAGGGATTACTCAGGAAAAGAAGCTACAAAGGAAACTAGCTCCTTCTCTTCATACCAGTATGGGCTGTGTTTGAGGAAGATGTGCTTTAAGTGAAGAAAAGCTATTCTTTAATTAGAAATTTTTGCTCAATCTAATATAATAAATTGCTCAATTATTTCTTGTGAATTTCATCACTTAACATAGAATATAAGCCATTTAACCTTTGTTAGCTATAGCCTCTTTAAGGTTGCTTTACAGACAAGAGACATTTTGGGAGCTGGTGTCATGACATCTTTTTAGATAACTACATTAGGATGTGATTAATCTTACCTATTAATTATTAAGATTATAATCTTACCTATTCTCTCCACTATAAGGGGGATTAAAAGAAAAGGCTTTAAAGGGTATCTGAATAATTAGCTTTGATGTAGAAGTCTACACTGAAAATACGTGGATTTGATCAGATGAAAAAGTAGGCTTTTTGTGTCTGAATGTCAACAAGGCATTTCCTGTAATTCCACAGACATTCCTGATCAGTAAACCCACTTCAGCAGGGAAGACAGTCCTTGGACTTCTCCAAGAATTTGGTGAGGTGGAGGTTTATGAGATTTTTTTGTGTGTCTAGAAAATAACTGTTTATTCACTTTTAATCGGATGCTTTATTTCATCTGTTTCAGGTTCACAGATATTTCAGAAAGTAGTATTTAAGAAAAAAAAAAAAAGGAAATCAAAATCCTCCCTTCTTTTCAATTTCACAAAGAAACATCCAAAAAGGAACTAGAAATGAGGAGCTGAATGTCTTGATTTGCTGAGGGCCAGACATTTCCTCCCCACCCAGCAGCAAGGGCACCTTACTCCTCGAGCAATCTGGCTGAGTGGGAGGACAAAGAACAAAATCATATTTAGTGTGAAATAAAATGTCACTACGTGCCTCCTGAGTTTTGGGATGATTTCCTGTTCACTTTGAACTCTACATTAAAACAAAACAGAAGAAAAATTCCTAACAACAGAACAAAATCTGAGAATGAAATAAGTCAGAGCCCCTAATGGAGAACAAGCCTCAGCCACTGGGAGCTGGGACACGAACACACACAGAGTTAAAGCGGTTGTGAAGTTTGAGGGCTTTTGCATTTGGAAATAAGCAAGATCTCCCACACCAAAGCCCTGGTCAACTTTTTACACAAACAGCGTGGCTTGAAGTCAAGAGAAGATTTGCCTCGGGAAGGACCAGAGGATTGGATTCAATGTACTGTTCATTATGGCTATTTTCCTTTTCTTTACGAGCCACCTGGGAATCTATCTCCCTGTTTCAACTGACATGAACTATTTTGTTTCAGCATTATTTTTTACTGTTCTAGCCTGTATGCTTTATTGATGTTGATTATAATTTGGTTGCTCACCAACTTAAATTGAAAGGAAAAGCTGCAATCCAAACCCATTTCTGCAGTGATTTAAGAACAGCTAACATGTACAATTCTTGGACCAAAATTTCTCATTAAATAGTTATTACTGTAATTTTTATTTTTGTTAAGGAGCCTTTTAATATGAAAGCGCATTTCACTTATAAATATTTTAAAGTATACAATGCTTCTTCTAGATAGACTAATTACTTAAATGAAAGTATTATAAAAGCAATGAAAATGATTAAAGACTCAAAAGAGGTCCTTGTGGAGAGTCTAAAATGAGTAGGATTCAGCTTAGACATGATACATTAACTGTATGCAATAATTAATGTTATAGATAGAGGTCACTTGGAGACCTCTGTTTATCCTTTCTCCAAATGGTAAACTTGACAGATACCTTAGATAGCTAACACATTAAAAAGAATAATGAAAATCTTCTGTCACTAAATATCTTCTTAATTTTGGAACTTCCTTCTACAAGATACTGAAATAAAAAAAAAAAACATTTTTAGCTCATATATTTAAGCTTGGTTATAGCAAAGATGTAAATAATAGGTACAAAAATTTTGAAATTAGTTTATTAACTATTTAATTGTTAAGCTAACATAAAAATAATCATTTTCTTGAAGTACAAAAATGCTTCTCTGGGCTGTGCTTGCGAATATTAATTGAGATCAGCAAAGGCATAAAAATACACAAAAACTAAAACCACAACCAAAGTCTTACCTAGTAAAAACCATTTGCCACATAATTCTCTGCAAGAAGGATGAGGGGCAGAATGATCACATGAACATCACATTAGCTAAAAATACTGAGAAACTATTTTATCTGTCCCACTCTTGCAACTTGAGGGTCACAACAGTGGCTGCCCAGCCACATCCCTGTCAGTAGGGACTTTCTTGCAGCCTTTTTCTTATTTTACAGCCCTTTTCTCATCTCAGCCCGGCATAGTCTGAAATATGCTGCTAAAAGGCCTAGATCTCTTCCTGCCCCCATGTGGCCTATCCCTCAGCCAGAATTTTTCTTTTGTTATTCAGGATTCTTAAAAAGCAACCACGGCTTGTCTGATATATGGAGAGTACCTGCTTTACTGTTATGTTTTCTTATAGCATGATAGCTTGGGTTAGGTTGGGTGGGCAGAATGACAAAATGTGGAGATGGAGTACAGAGACCAATGGGATAAGTCAACGGGATTCAATGGGGTTGAAGAACTGGCCAGGGCAGGGAGAGAGAGACCTTGAGTGGTCAACAGACTGATTTGCTGGGGCAGGGGCAGGAGGATTTAACAAATGAACCACGTGTTTTTTTTTGGCGGGGGACCTCATTGCTGGGCTCCAGAATGGATCCTGGAGCTGATCCAACATGTGGTGTGGACAGCAAGTGTAGCAGGAGCCTGGAATACAACAATCAAAAGATCACTGCAAAGAGGAACAGAATAATCTCTCCTACAGATCCCCTGAGGATGGGAAGAAAAACAGTGTGTTTAAATTGCAGGAAAAGTGAATTAGGTTGGACAATGGAAAGAACCTTCTGACAGTAAATCCCCAATTAAGACTGGGAAGAGCTTGCCTGAAAACTGGTGCAATTTCTGTCACTGACAGGTTGTAAGAACAGGTTAGACGAACATGCCAGGAATGATTTTGGTCTACTTGATCTTTTCTTGTGTTAAATAGATAGATAAGATCACTTCTTATTTTCTTTCCAGCATCAACTTCTAGTTTATCATTTTTTCAACCCAAATTTTTAATTAGATTTTCCCCCAGGTTTTCCAGTTGTTTGAATCGATGATTGTGTAATCCTTCTAAAAAATCTGAAAGAAGCAAAGAAACATCATATGCCAGTAGAAGTGAAAAAAAATACAATCCTGCATTTAAGTCAATAAATCCCTGACCAGTTCTCCAGATTTGCTTTATGCTCAGAAACTATATAACATTTTCTTTTAATAACAAAATATTTACCCAGTAAATATATTTACCCAATTCCTTTGGCACTCTTCATCTTTTATCTGGTGATTCTTTCACAAACTGAAACGTAAAAATAGCATTATGGCAAAAAGACTCTTTCAAACGTTACAAATAGAAACCGCTTTAGAAGATCTGTCTTCAGAGTTCATCTCAGGTTGGCTTTGATTATATAGTTATAGATAATGATTAAAGTATTACAACCATATAAGGGTCCAGGAGGGATTATATTCCCAGTTTTGAAATTAATGCATTGTACAGCCTCTGGTCATGAAATTTAAAAACTTTCTAAATAGTGGCCACTTGCCATTTTTATGTGACAGCGTGAATAATGAAAAAGGTCTACTTCAATCTCCTATCCAGTGAATACTTTTTTAATAATGTTTTGTTGCCCAGAAAATAAATGGTCTCTACATCAAAATATAGAGCTAAAATAATAATTTCTCCCATATCATCTAAGCATCCTGGGATCTGTTTTATGATTCTGGAAGGACACATAAAGGAAATAAGCTATCGTTATCCAGTAGAAGTTTACCCCATTCAGAGAGTTGCCAAATCCTATTCCTTCTCCTTCAGTCCAAAACAAAACAAAAAAAAACACTATTCAATATTTTCCTCAATTCCTTTATTGCTCATAAACTATTAGGCTGCTGATTGGAAACCCTCAACTTTACAGTACCTGAAATCATATGTGTACTTTTTTACAGGTTTCATTTCTGTCTTTGTGAATGCAATGAATTCCAGATTGCCTAAGCAGCTCTCTGTCTCTTTAGACATCTACTGTCTCATGCAGGTAGAGTCATTCCCAGAATTACTTTTCTATAAATAACTTTGCCAGTCAATGTGCACAAGCCCTCTACAAGTCACAGGCTGTTTTAAGCTCATGTTCAGACTGAAACCATGGCTCTTTTCAAGCTTTTTTAGGAAACTCTGTCTTGATGACCAGATTTAATCCTCCAGCTGTGTACAAAGCATACCTAAGATTTGCTACCAAAAGATAGAAGGACAGGCTGCTTCATACCTGAGCTAGCTGTGGGGTATCCATCTGACTGGTGGGACTGATGGAGGGGACTGATTAGTCCACTTTTTAAAGATACTGAGATAGCCCCTCATGGAGCCAGCACCTGACCGACCCCACATATCCCATATCTTAAATTCAAAACTAAGAGTTGGACACTTGTCTGTGCCTCTGGTTTTCCAAAAAGGACAAGACAATTGTACAATAAGCTCTTAAATATCTGTCCAAGTTTAAATAAATAGCACCAGGAGAAGGCTAATAGGGGCTTCTTTTCTTCAAAGATATTTTAAGACCTCCCTGGCAAAGTCAGATGGATTTCTGGTCAAAATCCTTTGTCTCTTTGCTATTCCTGGTTAGATTATGTGGTTCTGATAAGATTCTCATTTTCTATATATATACTGTAGTAGGGCTAACTGCTTAGTGATCCTGCAAGCCTTATTGATCCCAAGAGTGAAATCTTGTACTAATGGACTGATATGAACTCAAGCACTGCTGTGACGTTAAAGCTCAGTTTCTCCTAGTAGTTCAATGATATACAGATGAAATGTAAAAGAAAATAGAGAAGCTTAGCTTCTTGAAACAGCTGAGCTGATCAAAGATGAAAAGCCACTGGTCTTGTTTGCATCTCTCTTCTGTCAGGTTTCTCAGCCATGTGTCCTTCCCCAGTGCTGCCATTTACCTCAAGAAACAATGCTTTCTTTAATCAAGGAAATGTGAAAATCAAAATATTCAGTGTTATAAACATCGTATTTTTTTTTTAGGATCAAAGAATGAGGAACTGAATTATTTTTTATAGAGTTTGAAGTTCCTGAAGAAATTTGCTGAGACTACAGAAAAGGAAATGTAATACTAGATAACTCTCTACTGACATCCTCACTCAATCTTAATATATTGGGGAAAGTGGTTTGTAATAAAACCTCATCCATATAAAGGACTAGATAGATAAGGTCACTTCCTATGTTCTTTGCAGCATCACCTTCTAGATGCATAACCAGGTTTTGAGGTAATGAAGAAGTATCAAAGATAATAAATAAATGTCCTCTAAAACTTTTTTCAAAACCTTTCATGGTATAAATTGCATTGAAAATATTGATACACATTATATAACACCGATTTTATGTATTTGTGTTTCCTTTGCATTTGAAATAGGAATAATATTTATGGACTTCAAATTTCCTTATTTTTTTCTCCACATAACATTTTCCAAAGGCAGGAAAATAATGTTTTCTAATTCAGAGAGGAAGTGATGTGACACTGCCAATGTCTTGACTTTGTTTTTCTTTCCTTCCTCTTTAGGCTCTTTAGAGCTAGACACAAAGAAGATAACAGTCCTACTGTATATCTAAAGTCCAGAAACATGAAAACAATGAGACAAGGTGAGTGAAACTTCCTGCAGATTACAATATAACATAAAGTGAAAGAAACAAAAAAAAAGAAGAAAAAAAGAGATGTTGAATGGAGGTGACACAGAAAATTTATAGGTGTAGTTGAATCATCAGTGTAGTTGTCATTCCTATATAAAAATTTCCAAAAGATTTGTGCAACTAAAAGGGCAAAGGATATCCTGAAGAATACTGAGGAATTTCCACTTATTGTAGTTCACATGGATAGCAACTCCACACAAGTGATGGGAGAAGTGCAGGCTAGGACAGTGGTGGATACCTAGGAAAAGAAAGGAAGGTAAACTTGACTCAGTCTTCTTATATGACTCATTAGACATTGTCTGGGAGGTGGACTGAAGTGAGAAAGCTGAGGGCATGGGGCATTAAAAGAGTCCTGGAATATCAGCCAGCCAGGAGGAAGGATGAAGAGACTGTACTGGCACCAAGCTGCTGGCTTTACAACACTCACAACACTTTTCAGGACTTTGAGACAGAAATATCTGGAAAACATTGAAGAGGAACTTCTATTTAAATAAATAATTGTAGCATTGTTCCCAATGAAGCAATAGAATAGTTTCTCAAAAAGAGGTAAAGATCAGTTCTAAAACTAATGCTTTGTGTGCGTGTCTATCAGTTCTGCGTATCTATAGGAGATCTTAAAAGGCAAGAGGCCAGAGTAAAGGTAACATTTTGCAGATCAGTATGAGAGAGATAATCTCATGATGAAATACTTTGGTGAGACATACCATAACCTAAATAACCAAAGCAAAGAAGAAACGTGCTGGACACCTGCTGCGGATCTTTGGGACTGTGAGGGAAAAACTAGTTTTTGTCCCAGCTACTGAGGACTCTGTGACTCCAAGAAACTGAATACAGTGGGGTGACCAGCTCTGTTCTGTCTGTGCAAGGTATAGTGTTATATGCCTCACTGAAACCCCCAGAAGGCTTTCTGCATTGTATGATAAACTAGGCTGAGACTTTAAAGTAACTCTGAAGAACAGAGGATAAGTCCAGAAGACAAATCAGTCAGAAGACAAGTCAACCCTGGATGAGACATACTCAAATCCAGACAGCAAAACCAGTCTCACAAATGTTCATTTCCACTTCAGACAATATTATTTTAGTGACATTCACTGTTAATTACCCCCAGTGCATGTGAAAAGTCCTGTGAAAAGATATGTTATTCAGCTTCCCCTTTTCAAGTCAGTGCTCATTTTAGCATGGAAGCTGGTGTTCTTACACACAAGATAAAAAAGCATCCTCTTTCATTCATAATTTTCTGATATTTTACATGCCAGTCATAAAACTAAGACAATCAACAGCACTATGAGACTGAAGCTATAAGTTGCACTCTGCTTGTTACTATAGAACTGCTAGGCAAAACATGCTATCTGAGCTCCTTAGAAAATATTTGCACCCAGTGGCTAGAGTCAGGATTAGAATAACTGGTAAACAGAATAGCAAAATAGTCTCATTAATGGACAAAGCAGATTAATAGAAGCATAAGATTACTTTTTAATCTATGTTAATGACCAATTTTCATTCCCCTCTTCCCATCCTTCCGCTATTTCACCACACACCTTTCTACTGAACAGAGGAGTAAATAAAAACTGGTCATACAGGTTAGGGTTGTCTTTGATAAAATCAAGTTCACAAGCAGATATTTCAAATCCTTTATTAGCAGGGTCATAAACTACATACGCTGTTTGATTAGGATATGATGAAAAGAATTTATTAGCAGATGTGTATTCAGCTACGCTGTTTTACTGGCAGCTTTATGAGATTCTCTGCTAGGCTGACAGGTGCGGCCTGCCAGCTGCTTCGCACAGTAAACAGTGGGGAGAGCGCATGCCCTGTGCAAGGATTTAATCAGTTACCATCAACTGCTAGAAAATAAACAAGATTTTATACATTTCTTTCAGTTCCATATATATTAATTGAAACCAAAAATAGCAAATGACACTGAAAAAGAGTATCACTGATCAGAGAAGGCCTAAATATAATAGGACACAGCCATGTAATACATAAATATAATAAAACACAGTCATGTAATACATAAATATTTGGTTAAAAGATAGCAGAATTTTGCTAAACTTGGCAATGGGAAGTCTTTTGAAGTCTCATTTGTCAGCTTGTATTCACAGGACAGTCAAATCTAGCCATTTGGGTCACAGCTGGCAAAAGAAAGATGATCCTCTTGGTTTATTGTTCTGATACAAAATTGTCATTACAAATTGAAAACACAGAGCAAATAAAAGAGGGCAAATGGGGAACTTGTGTGGTTACGTATTTTTAACTGTTGCGTCTGGCTGTACTTTGTTTAATAGGGGTTGCAGAATTCAAGATGGCTATATCCTGGGTCTCATTACTATTGTTTAAAAACTGCTATACCACTAGTTTACAACTAAAATGTTCTTTCTTGTCTCAGTTCTCATTTCCTATGTTCTAAATATATGTAACCTGAACTAATATTTTTTTCGTAAGTATCTGACAGCTGCACTGAAACATTTTTATTTCAAGTATTTGTATGTCAAAATAAAGGTATATTAAATTTCCCCCCCAAAAAAGAAAATGATCATTCATCATAAAAAGAAAAAGAAAGCTGCTAAATTGGNAAGAAAAGCTGCTAAAAAAAAAAAAAAAGAAAGCTGCTAAATTGACAGGAGAACAGTTTATGAAGGATGTTTCAGCTTCTTTTTCTACATGTTTATGACAAAGAATGTCATGATTACTCTGCAAGTTTGAGAAGGAAAGATTCAAAGATTCTGAAAAACTCCTCAACTCATTCCATAAATAATTATAGAATTGATCTATTAAAAAATATTGAAAATTGAAGCCTCTGGTAAAAATTCTGAAAATTGAAACCAAAGTCACATTCTGATGGAAACTATCTTTTATTCAAAGTGTCATTGATTCATTTCCTTTTTCCCAGCCTAAGCAGCATACTAAGTTTGGAGAAGAATTTCTGGGTTAGTTATGAGTCAAGTTCTTCCTCAGAACTAAGAGGCTTTAGAGAGGGAACTATATCAGCAGCAGTAGACTTTGTTCTCTATCTTGTTTTCTGATTACAGTAATTTCTTTGATCGAAGATTAAAATTTTTGTATCTTGCTCTTGACATTTCCAAAAGGAGAGACTAGCCTGCATTCTCTTTGATGAACTCTGTTTTCTTAACTGATTAGCAAGTGTCTAACACACAAAGAGATATACAGGCTTCTCTTTTGAGGCCTACTGGCCATTGAACTGGGAAGCCAACTTGTGACTTCATGGATCAGCTCTAATTTCTTACTAGGGCCAGGAGTGTGTAAAGATGTAACACTTGTTTCAGAGAAGGTACATTGGTATCCACTGAATATGCTTGTTAAGAAAAAGAAAACTAATGAAGTGGATAAGCAAAGAGCAGGGAACTGATGAAGGGCCTTGAAGATATGCATCCAAATTGTGTATCAGATTAGTCAGGAAAAGAGGAGGCAGCTGAAAAACTGAAATAGCATGTGGAAATTATGCTGTTGAGAAGGATATAGTTGTGGATTATAAACAGTTCCATTAGTAGTGAACAGGAGAGCTAAGAATGATGCTAACACAAGAATGGATGTGTGGTTTGGAAAGGGGAGGGCTTGAACCAGCTAAGTAATGAAGATCTGGAGCAGTGCTATATTGGCCAGGATGAAGTCTGAAACCTGGATCTTGGTCTCTGCTGCAGGCTTCTGAGAGAGAGTCTACAGCACCGTTTCCCAGGACTGGACTTCTTACCGGGGTTGGCTCTTCTGGCACGATATGGCGGTGACTGAAGAGAGAGAAGCTAGAAGGATAATGTAGGCAACATCAACTTTAATGATATGAGCGAAGTGAATTCCTAATAGTAACAGTCGGAGTGCCTGAAGCTGTGATAGTAAATGAAGGCCATATTAGGCAGAAATGTGATACTTTATAACAGATTATTGTGTACTGAATAGGTCTGATTCACTCTTTTCGTCTCTGTACATCTTGGTCTATTTCCTTGCTGAAGCACAGGCCACAGCTCAGTCTTCTCAGAATTTTACAAGGAAAAGTGTTGCATCAAAAACATGTGCCGCACAATTTATTAGAAAATAATATTTTATATACACCCACCCTTGCAATCAGCTTTTGGAGTGTCTCAAAAGATTTTTCCTTGAGCAACTACTAGGCAGTAACTCAGTCTGAATTTTTCCGCACAAGCATCCTCATCTTGCTGCTGGGCTGTATGTTTGCAGTGTGAGGTGAGCTGCCAAACATGTACGTTCAGGAAGGTTCCTTGTACCCTTCCTATCTCCACGCAAACTGCAAGGTAGACTCTACTAGCTGGAGGTCTAGGCTGGGTGAAAGTTCTGGCTCCCGTGCTCCCCTCCAACTCTGCTTCTATACTAATAAATTAAAAGACGCCTAAGCCCTGAGCCCAACTGGCATGATGGTTATCTCTACTGTCTTAAACTCTCTTAGCCTCCAAAATAAGATAACCACATTCAAACTGAATAATGGGAATATCGGCAGCCCATACTAATCCTCAAACCACACCTGGAAATCATCAGGGAAAGTGCTAGTTATTTTGAGTTAAAATCATACAAGGCACCATTTAACATTATAGGCAACAAAGTTTTAGCGTCTGTGTCTGTGCTCTGCTTAACTTGCTGGTAAAAACAGAACCTTAGCATACGGCTAAAACGTCTGCAGGCTGCATCCACAACAACAACAGGCTTCAGGATGTAATAAACCCATCATAGGATACGTTTATATTGCATGTCAAGCTCAGGTCAGCATTCTGGGTCTGAACTCTAACTTACCTACAGCACAAAAATTTACAGCCCTAAAACAAAGTTGCATTTCTCCCCGTGTCAATTTTTTAAGTCCTCAGGGCCACTAAGGTCCAAAGTGAGGCAGCAGGTGATACTCTGATCTGTTTTGCAGATTGAAATGGATAAGGGAAGTTTGAGAAGCTGCTTTAAACTACCTTGTAGTGGCTAGACACCAGTGAGCTGCCCGGAGAGCACCAAGGGCTGTGAGGGAGGGAGTCGTGTGGCCAGGCTCCATCACTCAGCCCATGGCAGGGCTAGTAGCTGCTGCCTCCTAGCTAGGGCCCAGGCAGTAGCAGCTAGTCCGTAGAATATAGCCTATGTCCCAACTACGATATAGTGAAAATACAATCTTTCTGTGCTTGTCTGTTGTGGAGTCTTCTGCCATTTCTCTAGTCCTGTCACAAATACAGGAATATTTTTCTTGCTTTGCTCCACTTGTTTACAACAGAGCATATGTGTCATCTGCCAGCTTGGTTGCTGTCTGTATGCTTTCCGAAACTATTTTCTTCCTAAAGCTATATTCTTCCTCTCTGTCCCCAAGTACACTCCAGTATCCATGTCCAATCCCTAATTAGCTCAGGCACTGCATGACTACATGACTATCATATCAGAAATAACCAGCTCTTATTGCATCAGAGCGATTTCCCTACCCTATCCCGCCCTAAATAGCTCCAATTGGCAGCCGAGTACTGCCTTAGTAGAAACGCTTTGCAGTTTCACAGACTGCTACCATGCATGCCCAAGTACTACCTTACACCCTCTTCTAATGATTTTGGGACTTTTCTGAGCATGTGTAGTTCTCCACATGTACAAATACTAAGAAGTCACAAAAAGATGTATCTGACTTTCCAACTACTCTGCTCCTACTTCTGGAGTATACAGTACTATGCAAAGGTAATAACTGATTAATTTGATATAAGCATGTGCACTGCAGCTAATTAGTACTAGCTAGTATTTCCAAGATATTTCTGTTCCTCAAAACAGAGGAAATAACAAATGTAGTGACTCTTACAGCCTTCTAGGTTCTTTTGAGCCATTACTGTCCTTTAAATACAAGCCGGCTTCATTTTCACTCCTGCAGCTATACATAAGTATCAGGCAACATTTAGTCTTAAGAATAGAGCCCCACCAAAACATATTACCAAAGTTATTTATATCCCTGCCAAGGAAATTGCACAAGTAGGTGAGGACCTAGAAACAACTGCCCATCTCAGAGACGGCTGTGCGCCTCCACCTCCACGTTCTTTGTTTAAATTCTCCACTCAGGTTGTACACTGCTGACTGTGTTCTTCTTGCACTGACAAACTTAACCTCCTAGACCCTGGATTTTCAGGATCACTGTAGTACACCTTAATTTCAAAAACAAATTTATTGGAAAAGACTGCCAAGTTTCAGTACTGGAATTAATAGGAAATTTTCAAACCCCAGGGATAAAAATCACCTCTTTTTGTGAAGTTTGCAGATTTCACAGTGAAACTGTCTTCACATCTGGGGAAAAAAAAAAAAAGAAACCTTTGGCAGAGATATAGAAAAAATGAAGATGAGTTGAAAAAAATAGTTTCTCCAAACATATTTACAAAAATATCAGCAGTTTTGCAGGTAATGCACATTTCCTTGGAAAGACACTCTACTTGTTACTGACCAAGTATTTCTGCTCTATCTCTGTTAATTTCTACTAGGCACAACCACTGATTACAGTCACAATTTTGATGGAGGTCAATATAATATTGACTCATATATGTCCAGATCCATCTACAAAATGGGGTCAAGAACACTGGTTGATAAGAGATGATGAAATGTGTTGCTTGCCAGCTATGAAGTAATTCCAACACTTTTAAATGACATTAAATTCATAAAATGTCATTACATTCATACTTGCCTTAGAAAAAAAAAATGTGACCCTCAAAGCAGATTTACTTGGTACAAACTCAGCTGAATGTTAAAGGCCAGACTGGCGGGGCCTGATTTAGTGGGACTACCCGTACGAGGCTGGCCCGAGTGTGTTGGTGCTGGTAGGGCTGGGGTTTGAGCTCTGACTCAGACCTCCTAGCACCGCCGTTCACTGCCTACTCCACAGGATAGTGGCGTGTGCGTCATGTCCAAAGCATTCCTGACAGAGAAAAGATTTTGACACTACAGCAAAGAACAACCTGGGAAATGCTGATAAAGCAGAGGTGTTTTTCTCCTCCAAACAAAGATGCTAGAGTTAATTTGTTGCAGTTTTGTCTGCACAAGACCTATTATATGGGCTGTAATTTCACGGGATGGAGACTGTGAACTCCCAGGTCACTTGTAAACCGATCACTCCCCAGCCTCGCCTCCTTGTGCTTTTAAGTGTTTTGAGCCTGGTAAATTGAAACCTGAAGAAACACAGAGCTCTGATCTTTGGGACCTCTAGAGCAAACCTGGACTTTTGCTGATTTGCTCTAGGAAGTAACTGCTTACTTACCCCATAATTAACACCACAAAGCTGATCTTTGCAAGATAAAGTACGGGAGGTCAGAGACAGGATCAGGGAGAAGGCTTTCATTAGGACTGCAACATTTGGGGTCTGATTCTCCTCATTTGCATCAGATTAAGCCAGGAATTATTTCACCGAAGTCAAAGGTGTTACTCCACTATAAAATCTGTCTGGACAAGAAGCAGGTCATTAGTATCACTTGTAATGGATTTTAATCCATATATTTAGTAAAGAAAGCAGCAGAAATTGCTTGTTAGCTACATGACTACTTACACTTTCACTCTTTTATCTCACAGTAGAGGTTGCAAGAGCATTTCCTTACAAGCCCCAGTTTACAGCAAGATTTCAGGCACATAGATAAGTATTCCACTTCACTGACATATGTTAGTTAAATAACTAAGTACAGTAATATTCATGACATTGAATAAACACTGTTAAACAAGCCTAACATAAAGTAGTATTTTGTTTACTAGTTTTTAATTGCATCTTGCTGCTGAATTAATTAAAATCACTCTCCTGTATTAAGAAAAAGAGGGGAAAAAAGTGCAAAGCCTCAGCTGGTAGAAGTCAGAACAGCACCACATATACCTCATTTGCACTTTGGCAGGTTGATTTCAGGTTGATATTCAGTTTATATTAGCAAGGATCAAGCCTCAAACTTGGGATACCATAAGTAAGAATAGCTTTTTTTTTTCTTCTAAAATAGTAATTTAATGAATAATAAGAAATAAATAGGTATATAAAATATATTTGGACATTCCTTTCCAACATCCAATTTTAGACTCAAAGATTCCAACATTCCAAGTAAATGGGGCTATCCCACACTTTTATTGTTGACAAGCATTTACATCAGAAATAAAGAACTGTAATTTTGAGGTTACACCAAGGCTTATTTATACTAAAGTACTGCATCCAACCACATTTGAAATTTACTGGATGAATAATACTTGTGTGTCCCTCATTTTGCCTCTTTGTCACATACTGCATCCCACATTCAGCTTTGGCATGCGAGAGTTATGCATCCCGAAGACATTTTCCTCATAAAACTGGCTGTTTACTTTTTGTGCAGCAATACCACAAAGCTAATGCTCTTTCTTTTTAAGAGGGTCATGGTCCTTGAGCCTATTTTAAAATGAAAATGAAGTAGTGCAGATCAACTAAACTTTGGCACATAAATCAAACCTCAAATAATGGAATGGACAGCCTCTGATTTCTTACCCAAAATATGTGAACACTGAAGATGGATAAACAGCCTATTAATTTGCCCTCTTGTTGTTATCTTTATCTCAAAGGTGATTCTACTATACAGGAATACATAACAGGCATATATTTGTAGTGCAATTTTCCTGTCAGAAATCAGTTCTGGCTTGTCAGCAAGAAGGCATCATATCTCCAGCTATGTATGTTTCTTCCTGTGACTACACCGACACTCATAAATTAAACTGCCAGGGAGAATTTTTGGGCACTGGCACTTCATCACTTCCCTGCCTCTGGCATGGTTTTGTCCAAATCACCTAGTACATACCCAGACAATTCCCCGGCAGAGTACAGAAGTTAATGTGGAGGAAGGATCTTTCCTAAGAGGCAGTTTGGAATAGTCCCCACTATTTTCCTAGTCCCGTAGGAAAGCTTAATAGCATGTAAGTGTCCAGGCAGTGCCAGCTGGCCTCACAGCCGCAGAACAAGCCCTGCCACGATTTATTTTGCCTGCATCAACGTAGGACTAAGACACCCCAGCAGAGGGGCACTGCATTTCTGGATGCCTCATTCCAGAGGGAGTAACAAGTGAAAGGAAATTCACAAAAGAAAGAAGAGTGACAGAAATGTCTAGAAGTGTTTTTCTCCTCACTTACTTACAGCTACATATTTTGTAGCTGACTGAGGGATAAGGGCAGCACTGGGAACACAGTGACCTCGTGCATGTTCGCCTCTGTAAATAACAGAGGTCTTGTAGTCACCGGGCGGCTTCTTCCCAAACACATTTCAGTGCTCCCCAGCCATTTTAGATGACTCAGTCCAATCAGAGATAACTCCAAGAGTTTCCAAACGCCCTCCAGCTGCTACTGATCCTTCAACACTACAGGGCAGGCCAGTGAAGTAGTTGATGCACCAATATCTGCCGCTGGCCATGTGCAGCCCCTCTGGACACACGTGGGGCTGACACATCTACATGGAACCTGCACCCCGCACAGAACACTGCCACATGCATTGAGATGCAAAGCCATGACGGCACATGGCCAGCTTGTTAAACCTTGCCTCTTGGTCAGCAGCTACTGGTGTCTTTGCTTTCTAGGATGTGCTAGCACTGGGCTAATGCTTCCCGGGGTCACACGTCCTGTGCACGTACTGTGCTCCTCTATTTCACCAGCAGAGTAGATAGCATCCCTAAAGCCATACTAGATGCTACTAAAATAAGGTATCCCCTCACATTTCCATAACAGTGAGTGCAGTTTTCCATATTTCTTTTCAGGTCTTTAATCACAGCCTGGCTGGGTCTCTAATGGCGATCCGCCTCTGCCCTCTCTGTTGGTTACTGTCCCCCAAGAGAAACTTTAGTAATAGACCAATGCTCAAGGCGCTTGCCTAAACTGTATTCCTCTGCAGAACTATACATATGCATACACACAAACACACATATAGTTATCAGAAGGAAGCAGCAATGTCTTAACTCATCTGCAAAGATGGTTTGTTTGTAAAATTGTTGGTGTAGAGTATTTTGGGTAGGAATTGGAGAAGAATATCTTGGGATATGCATTTCCTATATAAAAGCAAAGGCACAGATCATGCAAGGTGCAGCTCAAGCTCAACTGTTTTCCTTTTCCATGCAACTCTTCCTCTAGACTACTCAACATGAAATATATGAAGATAAAATTGATATCCATATCTCTTACACTTCTAGAAGCATTGCTGTCATGACTGATGATGTCTTCAGCAGGTTGGCTCCTGCCACTAGAAGTTCTAAGATGGGACAAGCCTTAAACTCAACCACTCTCAATCTTTTGTACTTTGTTATGGGCTTCTGAACATATTATTAAGCAAAAAACCTAAGACTGTAATCAGTAGGGGAAAAATGTAAGAAAATTCAAGCAATGACCTTTGAAAAGAAAGCTTCATAGCAGTGACAGCTACATAGTTTGTTGTTGTTGCTGTTGTTGTTGTTTTCTTTTTGAGACAGAATAAAGTACTAGAAAAATGTTGTGGAGACTGGTTGTATTTTGGAAGAAAATGACAACAGAAATCTGTCAGATCTCTTCAATGTTCCTTGTTTCTCAGTTTGTGAACAAAATGGAGGAAATGCCCTGTTGAGGACAGCTAAAGTAGGGGACTGAGTGAATATGTTACTTGACTCAAATCTTCATGTTAACAAAACTCTCCACTGTCAAAAATCTGTCAAGGGAGTTCCTGTATTCAAACAGACAGCAAATTAAACATATCACTAACCTCGGGGAACCTAGAAATACCAAAACAAGGATTATTTTTAGCCTATTTAGCTACTTGGGGTGGTAAGTGTCTGTTCTCATTAAAATCTTACCACTGTTTTCCCCAAATGTCAAAATTGTAAAGCTGTTGACTGATGCAGCTGAGATAACCCGGGCAATGAAATCCCATTGCTTTAGGTGGCAGTGGGCTTCCCGTGACACTGCCAGGGAGCTACTTTGCTTTGATGGAAATTAGGATTCCTTCCAAGTTGGATTAAGACACCTTCAAGATCCAACTCATTGCTTCATGTCTTGCTTCTTGAACTTCATGCAGAGTGTATGCACAAGGGGGGAAAAATCTTCCTGTCTCGTCTGAAAGAATGGTCTTTGTCTCTACTTCATGTTCCTGTTCTTTACTTCATGAGTTGCAGAGCTATAGAAAACCAAAGCCAGGATTTCTAGCTGATTATGATTTGATAATGATGATGATAACAATAATAATAATAAACGAACACATCAGCAGTCCAAAAATGCATCTATCATGGGCAGGGAGCCAATGGCAGTTTATAAAATATGGAATATAATATGTACAAAAACATCTCTGTTATTGTGGAAAGACTTATCAAAACACAGAGAAATCAGTGACAATGTTAGAGAAAATAGGATTGGATGTGTATAGGCATCTTGGTGCATGAAAAGTGGAAGTTTCCTTCCTTCCTGATTAAAGGCTTTATTCTTCTATTTTCATACATTATTATTATTATTATTATTATTACTATTATTATTATTATTATTATTATTTGTTTGCAACGGAATGGGAAGACACTATAGGCTCAGTTCATTCCTAGCTCTGCCTTTACAACAGTTCCACTACTGTGTGAGGAAGCACCTTGCATTAGTTTGTCTGCTATTCTAATCTCTGTATTCTGTGGCATCAGGCACCTGAAGGGATATGACAGACAACAGGAGCTGTTGTTTCTTCTGGTCCAATCTTTCTCAGAATTCAAAGGAGAACTAAAGGTGCCTGAACCACTAGAAGAAGACTGAATATGTTGGAAAGTCTATTCAGGGGAGTCATATGGGAAGATATTTGAGACTGGAAATTCTTAGGAATGGCGCTATCTTGCACACTCGGGTTGAGAGGATGGGTGAGGAAAGAACATGTGTGGTTGTCCATCTTGTACTTGACTAATCCAAATAATGTCTGGCAGAGATAGAGAGTGCACAGCCAGCAGCAGCCAAAGCTGACATTTTGTGCAGCCTTGCACAGAACATGAACCTGGAAGGTCTGGCGTTGAGTTCAGAGTCTCAAACTACCATGTGTGAGAAGGCTCAAAATGCCACAGCTAACTTGCTCTTACATAAGGCTACTAAATGAATTAGTGCTGCAGCATGATACAAAATGTAGTTCAACCCTCCTGATTGATAAGTTGGTATATTAAACAGAATTTACAGCTCTGTAAAGGGAGATATAATAAAGAGAGAAAGAGAGAAAGGGAGGAAGAAAGAAAGAAAAAAAGAAAAAAAAAAAGAAAGAAAAAAAAGAAAGAAAAAAAAGAAAGAAAAAAAAGAAAGAAAAAAAAGAAAGAAAAAAAAGAAAGAAAAAAAAGAAAGAAAAAAAAGAAAGAAAAAAAAGAAAGAAAAAAAAGAAAGAAAAAAAAGAAAGAAAAAAAAGAAAGAAAAAAAAGAAAGAAAAAAAAGAAAGAAAAAAAAGAAAGAAAAAAAAGAAAGAAAAAAAAGAAAGAAAAAAAAGAAAGAAAAAAAAGAAAGAAAAAAAAGAAAGAAAAAAAAGAAAGAAAAAAAAGAAAGAAAAAAAAGAAAGAAAAAAAAGAAAGAAAAAAAAGAAAGAAAAAAAAGAAAGAAAAAAAAGAAAGAAAAAAAAGAAAGAAAAAAAAGAAAGAAAAAAAAGAAAGAAAAAAAAGAAAGAAAAAAAAGAAAGAAAAAAAAGAAAGAAAAAAAAGAAAGAAAAAAAAGAAAGAAAAAAAAGAAAGAAAAAAAAGAAAGAAAAAAGAAAAAAAAGAAGAAAGAAAGAAAGAAAGGAATTACTGAAAGTCTTTAGCTTCCAGTTACAATTGGTAAAATTTTTACGAGACAAACAATTTCTGTCTCTCTCTTTTTTTTCCCTCAATTTTCCAGATGAAAATAAAACTGAAATCATTTTGGATTATGATTGCTTTTGGTTTCCAAAACTGAAAAAAAAAAAAAGCAGACAATTTGGGTATGGATTTTAAAAAACATTTTTCATTTTTGATTTTTCTTTAAATAATGGAAGAATGTTGATGAAGGTGATCCTTCCTTTAAAAAATCTTCAACTAAAAATTCATCAAGCTGAAGTGTTAATCCCTGGCAAAGATTATCTTCCCCCTTTTCTCCAAATGATATATGTGATCTTTCTCAAACTGCTCTACTTTGAATGTCAGAAAAATAGGCTGCATTTCAGAAAAGTGAGACGCCTCTATACTCTTGAGAGTCCGCAATAGCTTTGTAGGGCTTTTTAAGAGTGAAGGATAGCATTTTGGAGCATTTCACATCCCAGTCAACAGTCGATGCAAAGACATTTCAGTGACAAATCCCCAGTATTTTCTAACCTGAATTTGTCTATGTCATGCCAGAAATATGTACAAGTTTTTCAAAAGTTACTTCATGCATTATTATTTATTAAAACAAATGTATGGTCTCATTTCCCTGAAATACTTCTCATTTTACAGGAGATACAGGAGATCTATCGTTTAGATTTTTTTTACTGTTCCATAAAAAATGTGCTATTTCTTCATTTGTATTGAAAACCATGTGTAATAAGAACCGTGAAGCAGAGTTGTTTACTCTAGTGGCAGAAATCCCCTGAACGCAATTATCTTGGATGAGTATTTTCATGTCCCTCACTCAGAGCCTTCAAAACAATGTGTTTTGCCCTCAGTTGACTGAGAGGGCCTGAGTTTCAGAGAATAGGACTTCAATGCTTCCTGAAAGTGTGACAGCTTCAAAGTATGTCCAATGAGACCCCAGAACCACCAGTCATTTTGGAAAAAAATTTGTTGCTGTTTCTCTGATCCATTGTCTTTTTCAGAGTGGCACAACTGTGTTTGCTGTGCACAATTCCCAACAAACTGATTGATGTGGAAGGCAAGCCAGGAAAATCTCTGCTCCACCCCATTTTGCGTGTTCCACGGTCCAAAACGTTCAATAACTGCCCATATGGGGAAGATATTTTTTCCTTTCTGTTCCTCTATATATTTCTTCTGTAATTTGCATTATTCCTGGATAACTCACATGTTATTTACTTTCTTCCACGGCCTGTAACCCTTTATACAATCTCCTGCCTACCACTGCCCTACAAACTTTTCCAGTGAATTCCTGCTAACAAAGTGGTCTTGTAAATAGGAACAAAGTGAGCAAAGAGATTCTTCGACTAACTTCATGCGACACACACACACGCACACACACCTTGTTTTATCATCCAAATGAAATCTGCAAGCAGTCAAAATCCTTGCGTGCAGCCTCGTGCTGTAATGACATTTGTAATATGTTCTACTCTCATTGCGGTATTATATAACCATCATCACTACAGCTTACGTCTTCATTCCTCCTTATATTACATGACCAACACTGAGATTAGTAACAGCTTTTAAAAGATGTCCATATACTGGTAATTTATCACACACACATTACATAAATAAATAAATAATATGTACACACATATATATCAACTTAATTGCTGCAAATGCAAGTACCTGATTTCATATAATGAATACTTTAAGGAAGCCTCTACCCCAACAGATATTAATTACTGTCTGAATGAGGGGCCCCGTTCTTCTCCTAAACATTACATTCATTGGGCTATTGGATTTATGCTGATATTCATCGCAGTCGTGTCTAACCACTTTTTAGGCTAAATTAAAAGTAAAAATGCAATCCTCAAAGACAAGGATTTTATTTTTATTTTTTGTAATTGGGATAGGTTTGGAGGAAAAGCCTGGAGAAAAGTATTTTTAGGATTTTTCTTTTTTTAAAATTCTGTTTCATTTATATTGTTTTGGCCTTGGGGTAGCAGCACCGCAATAATTATCCTTGCAGAAAAAAATAAAAATAAAAATAAATAAATCCTGCTGCAGTGGTGTACATCTGGAATAGTTTCCTTTGCCTTACTCGTAATTTGTCGTTGGTTTTTCTAGTAGCAGGTTTGTGCCATCACCCCAGAGCTGGGTTTCTTCCCAGATACGTGCGCTTCTCTCGGGGACTGAACATGCAGCCGACTGCAAGCACCGCGGCCACCGTGACACCCCGGACACCAGCGCTTCCTCTCAGGAGAAACTCCAGCTCACACCGTGCGCCCGCAGTTTCCAAGGAAGTCTGCGTGACTTCGGACTGTACACATTTTTTGGGAATGCTCCCAGTAAATCCAAAGGGGATGCAGTCTTGCAGCCTGTAAGTACGTGCTGCATAGAGCCCTGCTTGTATTTTTACTCCGTTAAAAAGACACCATTAAGCTAAGTCCCTAGTAATTGCTAAACTGTTGCACTTAGCAAATTTCCATGAAAGATATACAGGTCCCCCGAGATGTTCTGGCACAGGAGTGTTAAGTGCAGCATCCTTATTTTTTAAGTAGGTGATTCTTTGCTACATAAATGTCCCCGGCTGCTGCACACACAGAGGTAAGATGACCCTCCGGAGACATTAACAGGCTTTTTTTCCTCCTCGGTGCCTTGTTCACAGCCGTGAGGTCAGGCAGAGTCCTCCCTCCCCGCACCAGCCCCGCTTTGCTTATTTGTGTTTATGGTACACAAGGCAGTAGATAAACAAAAAAGGTTTTAGACACTTTCTGTTCTTAGCTAAACCTTTTAGTTACACATTAGGGAGCAGAAGTGTGGTACGACCCTCTGTTTATTTGTGGTTCTTTTAAGTGATGTCCAGAGACCTACATTTCATGGTTGTTTGAAAGTTTATATAACAGTGGGAAGCTGTTAAACAGCAGTTTACCTTCACTTTTTTTCTTCTTTTTTTTTATCATGTAAAGGGTTTGAAATTAACACTCAGTCTACCATATTATTTCAGTTCTATTCAACATTCCCTAGGTTTTCTTTTCCTCCAGAATTTATGTTTCCTCTAACCAGTGATAAGAGCAATCATGTCACAAAATTCAAAACCTATTTAGTAACTATGGACTTTAAAGGAGCCTTTAAAAGTTTTGCAATTAAAATAGTGTTCAGCTCTCATAAAAAAAAAGAGAGAGAAAAAAAAATCTACATTCTTTGTGTGTTAGACCTATCAGTGAGGCAAAAGGTAATTCCAAAAAGAAATCTTTTCTTTTTTTTTTCCCTTGCATTCTATTGACTAATATGTAATTCAATCTTTTAAATTAACTGGAAAATGTTTTTGAAATGTTTGCAATCTTCTTGCATGTCTCCCCGTTCCTAGAGGTTTATCATGTTCAAACGCCCTCAAGATCTCCCTGACACTTGAAGGTATTCAGAATATAAACTTCTCTGTCATGCAACTGTAATCTCCATTTTTTTTTTCCCTGTATAAATTGACCCCAATTTTGCTTTCTCAAAAGTCAGTGGTACCTTTGCACAGCTCCGTTTTTTCGTCTTTAGATAGCTACAATCCCTTCCAACAGAGCATATTTCTTTCAATAAGAATAAAAAGAAATCAAAGTCCAAATTAAACATCTAAAAATTTATTTACAAGCCAGATCTGCATGCAGAATCACTTTTGGATATTGAATATGTTGTACTTCAGATCATTTTAAACCTCCAAGCTAAGAAATATAAAACAACTTTAAAGTAAATGACAACATATAAATTTGATTTTGACTAAAAAAAGTCTAAAAACTGCCAAAATTATTGCAAAGTACACTATATCTTGGCTTCTTATGCTAGTATGAAGTAAAAACTCATTTTTTAATTATGATTTCAAACGTTTGGAAAATAAGTTTAAGTTTTGCCTGAAAGACAAGCCAGTTTTTTTGTTTTAAAAATTATTTGTGTCCAAGAATATTTCTAGGAGAACATGGATAGAATTCATAGTAAAATAAATTTAATATAATTCCATTTTTTTTGAAAAGCTCACATGACAAAATCATACGCCATTAATTCACAGTGATCACTTGAAGGCCAACTTAAAACTACAGAATACTACAAATTAGAGTAAAAAAGATTTAACAGATCACTGCACAAGACCTCCCTATTTTAGATTAAAAAAAAATAAAAAGACATGCTCTTCCTCCCTTGTTAACTTGGTGTAATATTTATAATTTTAATTACTGTATTTTATAATTTTATTTGAATTCTTGCTGTGAAGCATTATGTATTTATAATTTTTTTCAGCAACATTTCTGAATGCAGATTCAGACTGCCTGCATGCAAATGTGTAAAAATATTCTTTGCTTCAAGGGAGTGAATTGAAATGAAATATCTCTTCCAAAGTTGCTGAAAACTCCAGAGTCCTTGAAGACAAATTTTTATTATTAGCATTATTAGTATTTGTCAAGCTATTCCTTCTGCTCTCTCACTGTTCCTAAAAGAAGATCTTGGTGAGTGACAGAACTGCAAATCCAGTCAAATATCCTGAAAACAGGCTGCAATAAGCTTCACCACAGTGCAACTCTATTTAGGGTGCAGCAAACTGAAAACCACGCACATGCGTTTCTAACGTGCATGCTGCATTCACAGAGCCACTTGAAACTGCTGACAGACGAGCTATTTGGAGGAAAACAGCCACGCTGAATTTCTTAATGCGTGATACTAACGCAGATTTGCGAGGGCGAGATCACCAGTGTGATTCTCTACAAAAAGTAAGCAGCAGCACTAACTATAACTTTTGCACATTTAACCTACGTTCAGCCCTTAGTTAAAAACCAGATGTGGTGCAATAGCTCTAATTCACTGTTAATAACTTCCCCCTCCTCAAACATGTGTGACACAAAAGAAGAGATTAAAAAGATATAAAGCCATGTTTAGGCCAACAAGTTGTTAAGTCGCTAGAGCAAGGACAGTTTTCTAAGTACAATCATTTCCTCCAACAAGGTAACTCGTGTAAACACCATCAGGGTCGTATTGTTTGTTCTCTGCTGCCAGATGGGGGATATAAACCATGCAGAAACAATTTCAGATTTCCACCCCTGATTAGTTCATCTTGAATATTTTCACAGTGTGAATCTGGAAGTCAGAAGTTTACATAATGGTTATAAATTAGGGAGAAATCCTGCTGCCAAGAAAGTCACACTCAAGCAAACAAGCTGTCTCCTTCCTAACATGTTTTAGGTGTTGCTTATCAGACAAATTCGCAGCTCTAGGTGGAAAAAGAGCTTCAACTCCTCGTTGTTCTTTTGGATTGCTCTTTTCCCATTGCCAGCTATTTACCCGAAACGGTGATTTACCCATTTAAAAAACCGACGCTTCTCTCGCCGTCCCCGTGCCCCTTAGAGCCGGGCTGTCATCTGGAGAACCGAGGGGTTGTCATAGTCTAGAGCTCCACCCTTAGGTCATTCGAAAACTGACAACTTGAGAAAATCCTGAATCAGCTCGAAACTGCATCCTCGGCCAGTTAGAAACTTATCTAAGCAAAAATTCCCCGAGTCCTTATAGTTAAGAGGTTTGCTACTAGGCTGTCTAAGGACTGACCTGATCCTGCCCTCGCTGCCATCCCCACAAGGCGCTTCAGTGGGAGCATCCACCAGCAAACACATTCCCTTATCCTTCGGAGGGCTGCTTTTGCTGGCTTTATAGGCATCCCCCAAACATAAGCCTTAAAAACAGTATTATCTTACAGAATCTCAACAGAACGCCAGTTCTTATTAGAATCTATGGTTTCTGTGGTTAAAAAGAAAAAAAAAATCAGAGTGTAGCTGTAGAGCAGATAACAAATACCCAAGTAAGATTTATACAAAGCCAACTCTCTGAGGCATAGGCAGATGGAGTAGGCAAAAGGTAAAGTTTACACATTCTTTTCAAATGGCTTGGCTGAGTGATAAAACCAGCAAGGAGCTTGCTTTTATTCCACAGTCATTTTGATTTAAAATTCTTCATGTAGCAGTTATGTAATAGAAATTTCTGATTTTAGTAAGTATGGGAGTAAATTCTGCCCCCCTGATAGGGACACGCGTTTGGCTTTCCTTTAGAATCGTGTGGGTTAATGCACATGCATGTCAGGGCAGAGTTTAACACTATCTCTGCAGTACAGTGAACTAGGTTAGGTTAAACAAGCCGGTTTCGTTTAATGCGAAGAATGTTCAAGAAGAATGTCAGAGTTCAGTTCTGCTGGTTTGTGAAGTAAATCAGGAATCACTGAAGCCAGACACCTATCCCGATCTTATTCAATTTTGCACTAGGATTACTCCACTGACATAAATCAGCGCTTTACCAGGAACCATTCTGCTGACATATGAACAGTTCATAAACTTTATGCAAACAAGAGAATCATAGGGCTCTCCAGGTGAGTAAATTTATTCATGCAGTTTAAGTATTTCCTAAAGTAAAATGCATTTTTGTTCCTGTTGAAGTATTTTTAGCTAAAATTGACTTTTCTTTTTGAAGGATTTTTTATTTTCCTTTTCCTTCCTTTCTTTTCCCTTTTCTTCTTTTTTATTTTTTTTTTAGTGTTCTTTTCCTTCCTTTCTTTTCCCTTTTCTTCTTTTTTATTTTTTTTTTAGTGTTCTTTTCCTTCCTTTCTTTTCCTTTTTCTTCTTTTTTATTTTCTTTTTTTCTCTTCTCTTTTGCTTCCTCTCCTCTCCTCTCCTCTCCTCTCCTCTCCTCTCCTCTCCTCTCTCCTTTCTTCTCTCTTCTCGTTTTCCTGACACATATATTAATATCATATGCATGAAAAAGTCTTTAAATATATATTTTAAATTTTTCTTACACAATAGGATGTTTTGACCTTTTAACAAAAACTCTTACATTTTTTAAGAGGGGCAAAGAAAGTTTTCCATTTAACTCTTCTTCTTGCAAAGACAAGGACTTATTGCTTTTCCAGAAGGAAGAGCAGATGCAGCCCTGCAGACAGCACAGCAGGCAGAATCCCCATCTAATTCATCTGTGGCATATTTGTCAATATTTTCTGAGGTGGCAAGGTCTATGCCAATATTCCTTGAATATTTATTCCACAAAATTGTCTGTTACATTAAAGGATCTTGAATAGTGAAAAGGTGCATTGAGGAGTTTATGTATCTCATTTTTGTGATTAAATCACTATTTTTTTTTAATCTTTTCTTGAGCT
Source organism: Crypturellus undulatus (assembly GCA_013389825.1). Taxonomy (NCBI): domain Eukaryota; kingdom Metazoa; phylum Chordata; class Aves; order Tinamiformes; family Tinamidae; genus Crypturellus; species Crypturellus undulatus. The sequence goes on along the minus strand of VWPW01025445.1, from coordinate 468,377 downwards.
CCAAGCAGCAAGAGCTCTACCCATGCCATGTGTTGTACTCCCATGTCCCCAGCGAAGCCGGCGGTGCCCATCTGCGAGGCCAGTGTTCCACGGCTCGGAGTTACAACATGAAACCTGCTGTGTGTGACGGCACGAACTAACCGCAGGACACAAAGTTGATCGTGGCAGCTAGCACTGGCGAGCCGAGCTGCGGAGCATTGCTAAGCTGCTTCGTGTGGCGGTTTGGCTTGAAGCTCTCCAATGGGAGCTTCGCTCTCCTCTCTGGTGGGCGCTCTTGGACTTTCCGCTGCTCCTGGCTCTGTTCTCACTCACAACCTGTTAAATGGCGCCTCCTACCTACCACCAGCAGCAAAGAGCCTCTTGGTGGCTGAGACTTTCCCTGCCATGCCCCATGGAGGTCTGACAGGGGCTGCAAGGCCTGCCCTGAAATGGTAGCATCCCCCATGTCCTGGACAGAGGCCGTGCTGGCAGCCCCTCTCCCACACCTTGCCCTGCTCCTGGTGCAGGTGGCTCCTGGTGGTTTGGCCACTCTGGAAGGCCACATGCCAGCTTGGAGCCCACCGAGCCGCATGGGGTGCCAGGACCCTGTGCTGGGCAAGCGACGTGTCAGGGATCTGCGGCAGGAGAGGCTGCGACATGTGAGGCTGCTGGGGGTTAGACTGGATGAGATGGATTTAACCGAGTGTTGGATGTCTACAGGGTTGACACCCACATCTGAGCTGTCACCAGCCATGGAGTAGGAAAAATGTTAGCACTTTCGGAGCTCAGTATATGTCATTCTCAAGTGCTGAGAATTGAGCCAGGTGAATCACGGCCCACAAGTGGACCTTCCTCTACCCAATAGCTCAGAAAAGGCATCTTGCAGTAGAGAGGTCTAAGGAGTATGTGAGCTTCAGGGTCACCTGTGTTGACAGTCTGAAACCTCTTTACAAACCCCAGCTCTAGGAGGGCCTTGCCTGTCCTTGGAACATTGGTGCCTTCCTCCATGAACAAGGAATCAAGAACACTTCAAGGAAGAATTATCAGCATGCAACTATCTAAGTCACTGTACCCAGCTAGAACGTGAGGGAACGTTATGAGCCATAGCACTGTTGGATGCTATAGAGCATGGGGCAAGCACGTTACATAAGTCCAAAAGTTGAAAGGAAAACATATTTGAAGTGTTTTCTTGAATGAAGAACCAGCTCCTATCTAATTGCTTGAGTAAGTCTCTCTCCCTTTTTCTGAAGTTGGACATGTCAGATTGCTATGGTCTCCTGCTGCTATTATGCTTTTTCTCCACGGTGTGTTGATTCTGTTGTATCCAGGTTCAGGACTGTGTGCATTAAATGAGTTTAAAACAGTCATATTTACAAAGGATAATGAGATAGACTGAGTTTTTACTAGTATATACGCTAAAGCCAAATTATTTGTGAGAATGTATAAGGGAATGGGCCTTCATGTGCAACTATAACAGCCTCTCTTTTTTTTCCCTATATATTAATATGATGCTAGATCAAAACTCAGGAAAAATGAGATAGGCTACATGGTGCCTCTAAACTGCAAGAATTTCCTTAATAAATATAAATTTTCACATTTTCAAATGTTTTATTGTAATTTTTTTAAATTAAACTTGTAAGAATTATATCAAGCATGCATTTTGCAAATATAAGAGGAAATATTACGGATAACTTCAAACAAAAGCTGTAAGTTACTGGTGTTCCTCATGTAGACTTCCTCATATTATACATACAACAATACATTCAAATGGATATAGAAATTTCAAGTAACATTGAAAAGGACATATTTTAGTCCACATACATGTATGTTTTAGCATACATCAACATGTATTTCCTTCTGAGTTTTGTGGCCATAATATATAAAATGCACCACCTGGATGTTTCAGCCCTAAAGAAGATGATACTATTGCAGTCTTTTCAAAACATCTCTGAACTATGTCAAGTGACAGTCCTGGTTCTGCTTAGCTACATTTTTCAGTCCCATAGATCATACCTATCTGTTCTGTAAATGCCGATGAAACTGAAATTGTATAATAATTGCAGACATTTGGATCAGCATATAAAATAACTCTTCCCAGAATATCTCTTAAGACTCACACTCTGCAAAGTGCTGCCTTTCTCTTATAAACACAACTAACTCAAGGAAGAATGTATAAACTCTCCCTTCACTCAGCTTTACCCTTCTTTCTTTAGGAGAGAAAGAATCCTATCTTAAAGCCATTATATCTTTGGTAACTAGACATCTGCAGCTGTTCAGGAGACAGCATTCTCCCCTCAGACTTTTCTTTTGGGTCCAAAAAAGGCACAGGTTCATGAGCCAGATATAATCCGAATGCTTTCCAATCAAGGTGGAAAATAGTATTTGCTGTATTCCCAGCAATGACATCTCTAAAATCCATTTTCCATGCTAGAAGCATCACACTGCTGCCACAGTGCTGCCTGTAAGTCATGGTAGCACCTCGAAACCATTTGTCTTTCAGAGTTACCCAGGTGTGCACTCAGCTTGTGTATTATAACCTTATCTATTCCAGATAATTTTCATGTCTTCTGGTTACTGCTTTTCCCCCCCCTACATTCAGAAAAGTCAAATGCAGCAGAAGAAAGTATATGGGCTGTAGGCATATTATGACTGTTTAGAACTTTTACTGTGTTTGCTTCTCACATGAACAAATAAAGGAGAAGGAGCAGACTTCTGTTGTTTTCACTGAAATGCCCAAAGTCCCCTATATCTTTTTGTTTATAAGCAACTTTTGTTACAAGAAAAAGGGGGAAATGTTTTTTTTTTCTCCCCCAAATATAGCTGTGTTGGCAGACACAACTATATTTGGTCTAAGTACATAGAACTGTGATAATTAAATCTAGTTAAAGAAAATTCCTTCTGAGTTAAAATATAAATTCATACTTGTTGCATGAGAATGCATATTGTACTCAAATGTACAACAGGGAGTCCAGCAAATTATATTTACTGTTTTATTTCTTCACCTTTTGTTTTCCTTGTTAATGATGCATTGCAATTCATTTAAAAATGAGCAAAGAAATGAAGGAGAAAGAAACTGCTGAGTTTGATAAATTCAGCATTTAAATGCACCAAATAGGCTTTGAGCTTCAAAAGGCTTTGACGTGAGTAGGAGAATGGAAGGGTGAGTGAAAACCATTCCCAGGACTACTACTTGCTGGAATCAATTTACTGCAAGGCTGGTTTCATAGGGCCATATCACATTAGGTTACATTTTGATGGTTATATCTTTTCAATTTTTTTAAAAGGATTATGCTAATTTTTTTGAAGTATAATTTACAAAAAATCTCAGAATTCAGCACCCATTGCTAAAGACTGCAAAACCACAAGAACTAGGAATGCATTCATAAGTATGTTTCAGTATGACAGCCATTGCTGTGCCAGTTTTCTCAGAGCTGTTGATGTGCTCCTTGGTCAGGCAAGAGTTAACTGAACTCAGCATAAGTCAGAAGTAGTCACTGAAGAGAAAGGTTCACCATAGCTTTGTCCACAGTAAGGAAAATATTGTTAAAATGCCCAGTGATCACTACTGGCTTATGATGCTTTGTGAGAGTGACTGGAAAAATATCTTCCTTTTCTTCTAAAATGATAAATCAAATATCCCAGAATATTTTGATCTCTTAAAAAATCCTTAAACTTAAGCACATTTCTGCCCTCCAATACATGAAAAAAACCTTTCAATAAATGTTTTGTGTTTGACACTGAGTAGACAAAATTGCAACACATAAGGAATTTTTTTCTGAAAGTCAGAAACAACTGTAACTACAGTTAGAATGTGTATAGCATATTACAGTGCCCAAATTTAATTGAGAAACTTGCTGTATAAGATGCTTAAAGCAGAATCATTACAGACGTTACTGTAATCAGCTGTGTCTATTCCAATTCCTCTTAACGAAGGAGAACATGGACAGCTCATGGCTGACAGCAGTGGGATTGGGTTTATAGGCAGTAAACCACAGTTTTGCTCTACTGCACCAGAGAAGAGGTCTTTCTAGTCTAATCAGTTACTTATTGATTCTTAGGAGTCTCAGACAGGGATGCTGCAGTGAGGAAATGTGAGTTCTCTGCTTGCAGCTGGGGTCAGTGGAGGATTTTACAGTTCCATCTCTGTAATTGTGTGTGTGGGTGATTCAAGAGCATCAAGGTCTACTCAGACTCAGAGTCCCTCACCAACACTATCCAACTGCCAGAAGAGGAAGATGGAAGAGGGACCACACATAGCCATAGCTCCTGCCTGTTAACAATTAAAATACGCCTTAAAAAAATTAACAATGAAAACTCTTAGCTATGTCATATTCATTCTCTCATACATGAATTACGAGGTGAGCTCTTACTTAAACACATATTTTTGATATCACACTTCCCACGCTGTAACATAGACTCCTTTACATATTTATTCAATGCAGGATGGCTGGCAGCAAACGATACACTCTGCGTTTTCATGAATATGATGTGTGCACATAAATTTGGTATAGTAGGATGCACATGAATAACTAAGAAATAGAAAGCAAGTAAAACCCATTATATCGTTGTTGTGTCCCCGTAGCATGCTAAAAAAGGGAGTTAGCTGAATCACCTGTACCTTGCAGCTGCCCTTATATGTATGAGAATGAGGTACTGGTTTGATAATTGTGGTATGCTTTTAGGATTTGGGCAATATTTTCTTATAATCTCTTAGATTTTCAACATAAAGAGTTGTCTGCAGATGATGTTCATGAAACACCAGGCACATTTTTTTTTTTACAGAGAAGGAAGCAACCGCAAAGGGAAGTCTTGTGATTAGACATCTGAAACGCTAAAGCAGAGGTCCCAGAGCCGTGTATCGGGCCATGTCAGCATGGTCCAAAGTGGTGCAGTGCTACAGAGGGTGCCCAGGCTCCCTAACGCAGCTGATACCCATATGATGGTCATCCTTAGCTCGTATACCGAAGTACCCGTTGGGTCTGTCTCAAACCAGCAGGTCTGTCGGCAAGGCTGTAGAGCTCCTGCAAGAGCCTGGCTACGAGTCTACCTTGCTGACTCAAAGAAGCCCTTGTGAAGGCAGCTGCCTGTGTGGCCTAACAGCGCTTTGCACCCCTGCTTCTGGCTGGCTTCCTCCAGAGCTTCCCGTGAAGCAAGCCTGCCTCTCAGGCACGGTTTCAGGATGGTGCTCCCAAAGTTGTCATTGCTGACAAACATAGGAGGGCGAGCTCCATCCTGTCTGTGCAGCACCGGCTGTGCAGGTGAGCGGTTTCAGGAGAGCTGGGAGGTCAAATGCAGAGAGCAGAGCGGACGTGTCCCGCACGTGGTGGGGTGGGATTGGGCAGACCGTGCGCAGCCATCTGCGCTCTGAGAGTTTGCAGCCAAGCTAGTTGCCCTATGCGCCTGTGTGCTTTACGGATGGAGGAAGGCACTTCTGGGGTACAGTTTGCTCAATTTAAATAAGGACATAAAAAGTAGGTTGGATGAATCACACTGTTCACATGCCTGTTTTATTTCCATTGCCTAAAAAGTAGCTCCAGAGTGACTAGATCAGATTTAGATGCCTACAATGTAAACAAAATTAGGTCTTATGAATCCCCCCGGACTTAGACTGCAAATTCAGAAATGAGCCTGAGGCTTTCTTACAAAGCCCCTATAATGCATTGCCCTGATACCGTTTTTTTCCGGAAAAAACAGACATTAAGAATGAAGATATCATGTAGTGTGGTGTGCTGATGAGTTTACCCAAAAGGAAAAGGTTGTATCCGTCCTGTGAAAGCACCATTTTACCATTTTGTGGAATTGGATTGTCACAAAGTTTCATGAAATGGAAGGGAGAGAAAAAAAAAAAAAACAGACTGGAGAAAAGGAAAGGAAACCAAACCTCACACAGCTGTAACCAGGAAGCTGTCAGTTGTCCCTCCATGCCCAGCAAACCAGGTTAGATCATCAGCTCCCCTTCCCTGGTAGAATTTCTGAACTTTCACAGTAATACAAGAATTTGCTGCAGCTGAGCGTTAGCTGTGCCATTTGACAGGGTAATTCTTCCCAGGACAGCTGTGGCAGAAGTACAACAGCAATCACCAGATGGCACTGTTACAACCTTTTATAAATAATTTTAACAGTTTCCCGAGGAGCAAGTAGCAAAATGTTCGATTTCAGTCTCAAGCTATTAATTATGTTTAGAATATAAGATTTGGAGGTTTCTGATTTCTGATTTTTTTCCCTAGGAGTCCCACATAGATTCTCAGTTGAGATATTCAACAGCAAAGATTTGTGGCAGTGCTGTTTGTGACAAGCTCCTGTCACTTCTGATTTATATGGTAAAATCAAACAGGCAACATTCAAAATAAACCCTGATCTGCCTCATTGATTTCTTCTATGTAAAAAATGATGTATTAAGGCCTGAAATCTGCTGCCTCTCAACAGACGGGCCACATTATCATAGCACTCTCTTGTTAATAGATTTATGAACTTTTGTGGATTTGGAAAGGGTTATTTCCAAGCTATCCATAGGAAAAAAAATTAAAAAGGCTTCTCTTTAAGCAGATAATGATTGGAGAACCCTCAAAAGATTACAAGCCTGAATTGCAAAGACACCTCAGATTTTCGAAGCTTGCGACCGAATTTCTAACACTAGACCACAAATCTTGTGAGAACATCTTTTTTTGGGAAATCTTTCGGTATTTTCTCCTCCTTGTCATGGTTTATTACATTGGAAAAAAAAACACATTTAATCAGAACGAGGAATATAGAAAAGATAGAAAAAATACTAAAATATTTTTAGCAATACAAATCACTCAAACTAAAGTTTTCCTTTAATTTTTTTAAAAGTTCCAGCTGTTTGAATGCCTTCCTGCATTTTTAAAAAGAGATCTGGAAATAAATGAACAATTTCTCTGGAGCTGAAGATACTTATTTGCATTTTGAACCACTGCAGTAGTATATATGGTGTTGCTTATTTATATTAGGTTGCCAGGTAACTCCCAGGTACAATAACCAGATACTCCCATCTGCATTTCTCCACTTCTGATCCAGTTCTTATGTCACCTGCTGAAAGCAAGTGATGGGACTGCCTTAGGACTGACCAGCCCCTTCTCTTGCAGTGCAGCTTCTGACTCCAGGCCCCTGCCAGCACATACTCAACCAGCCTGCAGACATCAGTAGCTGGCTTTCCCCCCGTTCTGAGGCTTCAATTTAAATTGCTGTTGAGACTCCATGACATAAATTAAGAACAGAAAAACCAGTTTTAAGCTTACGGCTCTGAAGAAATCACCAAACGAGTTCTATTTTGGCAGCCTGCTGCTCACAACTCAGAAAATACGACAGCAAAGCAAATCACATGTCCAGTGTGTGTTTTATAACCCTATGTAGACTAAGCCATCTTGTAGGCACATGCTTGACTATTTTTAGTGGCTGTGCTCCCACAAATATGGCAAAGTCCTTTAGCGTTGGCTGGTCACTAGAGGCTACTTGAAAAGTAGCAAGAGATGTCAGCTGCTGGAATTTTGACTGAAAATAATACCTGGATTTCAGATTTGCTGCACAGATTTGCCAAAGTGCAAATGAAGTCAGCTCTGGCAATGTGACGATTCACTGATTGCTGCCTTCGGCCATGAGAGCAGAGGATTTGATTGTGTTTTATTTCCATCAGTATTGCTATAGCACCATTTTAAAGGTACATGATTGCTCGTGGGAATGTCAGTTTTCCAGGATGTCCATCTGGGAATCAAACACTTCTTCTTCAGTTCCAAGAAGGCACTGTGGCATATCCAGGGAACCTATAACTGACACGGCCCATTAGTCATAGAAACATCCCACTAAAATTAGCGGCAGCTTTTCATCTTTATGGGCCTCATGCCTCGGTCCATATGTAGAACATACAAAATGGATTTTTCTTTTCTTGGCATGTAACCCCGTCTTTCCGGTACTTTGGTTCCAGACCTTCATGAGCAATGCAGGTGGCTTTTGTTGCTCCACAGCTCATATTCTTGACAGTTACTGCATCTACACGATACTTCTGGATTCAGCCAGGCTGAAACATTCTCACAAACAGTTACTTAAGATTACCAGCATTAGCACATAAATATAATAGTAATTAATAACACTTTGGCTTCTTGATGATCCCCTGTGCCGCTCTGCTGGCTGTATTTCAACAGCACCAAAACAGCCAGCAGCAAGGGCTCTCCTCACCCCCACCTTGTTCTTAATTTTTACATGATTTGTTTTTGAGGTGTGCAACATAGGCACAGTAATAAGCTACTCTGATTTTCACTTTTAAAGCCTGATGTTTTCACAACTACCTCTGTATCTAATTATTTATTTGTTGGGTCCCAGACTGAGGCACGATCTTCAGAGATGTTGGGGACATAACTGTGAAGTGAGCCAAGGTGAACTGTGACTGTGCAATAACATATGGGTCGGCTTTTTTTTTGTCTTTTTTTTTGAGTTTTTTGAGTGTTATGTCATTTGAGAGTGTTTACCTTGTGTCCTTATTCTGAATCTAAATTTATAACAAACAGTGACATGAATAATTTCTGAGTTAGTTTCTGCCTCTACAAAAAGAGTAAATGATATTTTAGGTGATTAATATATACTGAAAAGAAAATACAAGGCCTCTCAACTCTGTCATTGTACTTGATTTTTTTGTTTGTTCCATCAAAACACAGGTCAAACACTGAACAAGTGTAAGACCCTCCCCTCCTCAAGGAAAAAACTATGCCAAAGCAGCAGTCCATTTGCCTATGAGACCAGTGCATTACTATTGCTTTACCTGGCTTATGCACACAGAATTTTCTTTTGCTGTCACTGTATAAGTCTTACAAAGCATTTTATCCACTTCACCAGGTTGCTCTAGTTGAAATTCCCAACCCCATACTTCCTATTTTGTATATATATATATATATATGAACTGCAGAACAGTACTTGGAGTTAGGGCTAATAGCATGGGTAGCACTTTTATCCCATACTGTGCAATGGAGTGCAATGAGAATTATGGTTGTACCCATCCAAAAATAGAAAAAGTGATTCATTTTGGTTTGGAATAAAGCAGCAGTGTGTCTTGGTGTTGCTCATAAAAAGTATTTAGAGTTTTGTTCCCTGCAGATTTAGCTGCAGTAATCAGTAGTGCCTCTATTAGCTCATTATCAGCATTGCTGGCAGCATAGGAGGGAGAATTAGTTGCACATTCTGATTGTCATTGTAACACTTTATATTAAGACTCCTTTACCAGAGGATTTACAAGCCACATTAGGCACAGTACACCAATAGAAGCTATTGCAAAATATTACTGTTAAGTCTAATGGCTGATTAGCCTTTAATTGACAGCCTGTGATTTTTTTTTAGCCATCCATAAACTGTTTGTAAATAGAGATGGAGTATTCAGATTCAATGTTCGAAGAGCATTTTGAGCATGTAATCTGTCTTCTTCAGGACACAGGCTGTAACTTGCAGTAAGCCAACAGTTTCTGAATGAGTTAGTACATTTTTCCTAGAAAACCATTCACTTTGGAACTAAAATCCTTAATTATACAGTCCTTAAATTCTTATAAAACAAAACGCATAGTGTTCCATGTTTCAGTTATTGAATATTCTCCTTCATTAAAGACTCCTCCGCTATTGCAACCTTCTTCTCTCTCTTTCTCTTGTTTTATATTTTGATTTTTGTAGGATATGAGCTCTATCTTATGAGCACATGAGCTTTAAGGGCTGAGGCATGTTCATGTTACATGAGCAAATGGGAACTTACCCTCTCCAAGATTACGTAGACAAGAACTACCAGATGGATGCAGAAACTAACTAGTCTGAGTTTGGCCGCAGAGAATAGAGCAAAGAAATAATAGGATATTTGCTGGTTTTAACCAAACACATACTACAGGAAGATCTTATCCCGGAATTGTAACTCTGTTTCAGAGACCCCTCTAAGAAAGCTCTGTCAAAGAGAGCTGGTAGAGGGCTTCCTTCTCTGGCCTATATAATTCATTTGAGATGATAATTAAAAACAAAACTAGGACAACAACAACAAAAAAATAAATAAATAAATTCCACCAGGCCAGGTAAGAACCTAAATGCACCACTGTACATGAATGATGTAGCAAATAATGAGTATTGTGGGCTTTGGCCATATCACTAGTATTCCCTGTATTTATCAGCTCAGCATCATATGAAATCACACTGCACGCTGCCTTCCCCACTTCTTCCCAAGCTTCCCCTCAGGAAACTGCCATTGCTGTGGGCTTTTTTTTTTCTTTTTTTCCAGAGCATACTCTATGACCTAGCTTAGAAACCCAAGAGCCCTCTTCAGGTTCCCTCATAAAAGAACTTGGATCTCCTCTTGTTTTTCTTGAATAAATGCAACACATTCTGCCTTTTTTTTTCTTTTTGCCAAGGTGTTTAGAAATGGTAAAGCTGAAAACTGAGGAATGCTGGCAGGCCAGGTCAAGGCAGTGTGCTTACTGCGGTGGTATTCTGCCACCAGCTGTTTCTGTTTCCCTGTAATTTGTTCAGGATTTGCGTCAGGACCTTAAGTTCACCTTCTGCAAAATATTTATTAAATCTTTTTTTTTTTTTTTTCCCTTAGAGAAACGTTCATCCACTCCCTCTTGTTTTAGAAGAGAATAATTTGCCACTGGATTGGAAACAAATTAGTACCATGTTGGCAGGGCAGATCTGCCTGTTTTCCAGACACATTTCTTGTATTTGCTAATTTTTTTCATCATGAAAATGGCAGACAGAGTAGCTTCTTGTATCCAAGTAGCTTCTTGAATAAATACTTTAAAAGATGTAGGGATTCCTCCTTTGCAGTTATAAATGCAATCTATCCCCACTGGCTGCCGCTCAGGACACTCTAAGATCAGTGAGTTGTTTGAAGGATTCACAATTTAGACAGCAGTGACAGGTTGTTAAAAAAAAAAAAAACTTAATTGAAAGATACTGTGGGCTTTATTTATTAATTACCAATTATGAATGTCTATTCAATGCCTTGTATAATGTAAATGTTATTTACCAGTGTCTTTAGATTTAATGTTTTCAATGTCCCTAGAACATCAAGAGGTTTCAACAGATTTTACTCGTGTAGAGAATATGGGGTACAAGGCTAACAATAGAAGCAAATCATACATGGAGGGAGCAATTGCAATAAGATTTGGACAGATCATTCTCATTCCTCTAAAAAGTATTTTTTTTCGCTTTGACACATTCTGAGATTAAGCTTACTTGTCTATTATAACATTGAAAAAATAGAAGAAAAAGAAAGCTAAGCTAAATGAAATATTTTAAAGTAAGCAGTGTGTTTTATTTGATCAGAACTAAAATATCTTTTCTTTCATTTTCATTTTGGCAAAAACAACAAAAAGTCACTCTGAGTTGACCTGAAACAATTTTTTTCTTAGTTCATCCAGTGAGTGGAAAGATTAGTTATTTCGACAGCTCTGCTCTTAAATTCAAATGCTGTGCCATTTCCAGCAGCCTATCCTTCCTGCCTTAAATGAGCTTTTCATTCTTATATATATGCTTATAACAGTTGATGAGAGAAATATGAAGTAATCACATAGATCCTAGTCAAAGTTTCAAAATTCCCTTAGCCATTTGACCTTCCTTTCTTGAAAGTGCATCCTGTGTATGTATAACTTGTTCATCATTCCAGTTCATAATGAGGTCTTTTTGTTTTTGACTGTGGACATTTTCTGTTATTTTAAAAATAAAATCTTTCTATATTAATTTGTTCCATCTCTTGCTTTGTGAGACATACTCTGCAGTGATGTGTTTGGCCCTAAGTGAATGCAGGTTAACTTACAGTAGGAAGGCACATTGGAAAAAATACACTGAGTTTCCCCCAAAATAAACAAACCTTGCTTTTCAGTTTTGGTTCTGCCAATGGCTCTTTGATAATGAGTATATAGAGGCTGCATGTTTGCTGACCATCCTACAGATGTCTAATGTTTCAGTCATGTCTAATGAATCACTTGTGCTCTAACAGTGTTGGCTCACACAGAAGTAAGTGGTATTTCCTGATTCATCTTCTAAAAAAGATATTACTTTGAAGAAGCTATTTATGAAACACTGAGCACGGGACAGTTCTGTTTGTTCTTTTTAATTCCTTCCTCATTTTTCTACTTATAACACCTTTTCTGACATAAGCATGTGCAGCATAAACTGTGTGTCATGTGTTATAGGGTAGAAAGCCTAAAATGCTAAACACACTAGTGCTCTTTGGGTAACACCTACAACCATAATGAAGTGTTTCCTGGCATGCTGCACACTGTACCTTAAATCACTTTTATATTCAGCTCACTAAGTGTTAAGAATTTTCTCAGCTTCATTTCTCCGTTAGTGGCTGAGGAAGGGAAGCCAGGCCTGGGTAGATGTTCTCTCCCCGTGGCAGTGGGGCTGGTGGATGTGGCCACCACGAGCAGTGCTGGGCTGAGCTAGCCCGGCTGGCACTGGCTGTCCTTGGCCTAGAGCCAAGATGCCAGCAAAGCCACGGAGATGGGAGCAGGAAAGGAGAGGGGCAAGGAGCAGGCAGCACTACCCTCTTCCACCAACACAGCAAGATCTGGAAGAAGCGATTTGTCCAGAGCTTCATGTTACAAACCCCATTTCAGCATAGTATTTCAGCAGGTGCCCCATGCTGAGCAAACACTAAGATCAATGCCATATTTCTGACATTAGTAAAATAAGTATGCGTTTTTTAATCTAAATAAGAGAATCTGCAACTTTTTATAATGAGGGAAAATACAGGGGCCTGATACAGCAGCAGGAAAACAAACAAGCAAACAAAAAGAATCATTGTAAGATAGTGAAAAAATTCCTCCCAATGTTAACAATTAACTTAGAATTCAGTAATTCCTACAGAGACCTAGGAAACACAGCACACATTAGATAGATACAACGTGCATCTGAAATGTATTAGAAACACTGTAGAGGTCTGAAATATACTTAAAGTCTCTTGGTTGGGAATATAATACACTTTTTTCTTGATTGTGTTGGAATTAAATGTTGCAATTGTGTGTTTTAATTCACCATGATGGTTTGGTTTTCAAAGCTTTTAAATTTGCTGAGTGCTAAACATTTTTTAAACTGCCTTAGCACCTGATAGCCTTGACCACAAGCCATCACTGCTATCCAAATTTGAAAATTACCATGTTAGCAGAACATTTTTGGCCTTCAGAGGAAGGCAAAAAGACCTAAACTTGTATTACAAGGCATCATGAAATGGAGTAGATAACACTGGATTATCTTATGTGCATTGTAAGGACTGTTTTCCATTTGTGTATGCTTTATCATATATCAACAATTAATTGTGCTGTGCGTACCATCCTTCTGCAACTCTTTGCAAATAGTATTCATTCCCACTGCTCCTAAGAAATTAGCATAGCTAGAAAAGGCTATTCATTTACTGTGAGTCTAGGAACTACTTGTCTCGTTTTCAGGACTGTGCTGTCAAGCCACACTAGGAAAGCAAGAGCTAGAGGTTAGAGGTTAGTGAGACACACAGCTTCTGCTGGGGGCATAAGGCAAGTCTACAGGATCTCTCAAGAATACAGATGAAGAAGGCAAATATGCAAACTAGATAAAAGATGTGAATGGTAGAGTATATAAAAAATAATAATTCTGTAATATGATTAAGTTCAAAGAGAAGAAATGCCTTGGTTCTAGAGAACTTTTTATGACTTCAGTGAAAATAGTTTTTAAAGACTGTAAATTAAGCAGGCATATACATAAAAATGGACAGATTTGCTTTGATTTATGTAGCTTCCATGCATTTCTCATGGACAAGAGATCAAGTTGTGTGTAAGCTGCAGTGAAGAGAGACAGAGTGTGGATTTCTATAATATCAGGCATTGCACCCATGGGTGCCCTACAGCTAATGTGGGCAATTTATGTTGCCTCAGCAGCTAGGCTGGACATTATACATGTCAGCTGAAATAAATGAAAATTAAAGTCTACAGCTAAAATAAAGGAGTCATATCAGGATTTGAAATACTTAGGTTAAGTAAGTATATAGTTTTTTAAAATGTTACATTCTAGGTCAAAAAAAACATTAAAAGATTAAAATTAAAAAAAATAGTCTTACTGACAAAAACATTCTCTGGACCTATTTATGGAATAGTCTCCCAAATTTGTACTTCTGTGTTACCTTTTAATCTGTGAAAATCAAAATAATAGGAGACTATTTTGCAGAAAAAAATCCTACACTATCTAGCAGAAAGTTTGTGTGCTGAAGTATTTCTCTGATGTACAGCATTATATCTGATGTGCCTATGAATACTCTTAATTTGCTTAACTTAAAAATGTCTTTGCTGTTTTTAAGGACTCTTGTCAAAATGAACCTTCTCATTTTGCACATCTTCTGATTTATGCTCATCTAAACCAAGGGCATTCTCAGACAGCCTTGCAGAGATAACCAAATATTTATTATTTATTTACTATTTATTTATTTATTTATTTATTTATTTACTTATTAATTAATTAATTACTGCTGTGACTTCAGTTCCTACTCTGAAATGGTTTGGACTTTTTTTTTTTTCTGAAAAATGGTCTTTTCTCACTTTATTCATAGTTTTTGTGTGAGATCTAGTGAGGACACATATTTCTTCTTAAAGTTTTCAAAAACTCCAGCTGAAGAATTCCATGACAGGAGTCATTTTTATTACCTTGACACTCTCTTCTTCAAGCTGCATGTCTCGAAAGAAAAGCCTAAGGCCATGCTAACAAACCAGCATATCCTGACCCTTTAAAAATCACCTCTGATCTTGGAGCAGAGCTTCCATGTTTCACATGAATACAACCTTCCTTCCCAATCTATTTTGGATTTTTTACAATCCCCATGTTAGCCAGGAAGTCTCTGAAGCTCAGCTCCTACCAAAACAGTTTTATACCTTATACCTTTGACAGAAACTGCTGGCATTCGCCTGCAGGAAGCTGACATGTGATTTAGGAGGGGATAAAACATGTACATGTTTGTTACTTGAATTTTACAGCTCTGTGGGGAATGAAAATCTTTTTTTTTCACAAAGGATTTAAAACCTTGGCTTTGTTCCCCACTTGAAAATTTCAAAAATTCTCTGAAGGGAAATTGTAAGATGAAGTTAATTTGGAGTCAACTGAAAGGTTTCAGTCTGACCAAAATAAAATCCTTTTAATTTCAACTTTCATATTTATTTTCTTTACATTACATTGATATACTGAACTGTATAAAATATGAGATGGTAGTCCAAATGCTTTAAAGAAATTCTTGAACATATGGCCCAAATGTAACTGATACACTGATGTCTAGCTGTGTTTATAGAAACCCTAAAACAACTGTGGTAGAAGTAAAATGAGCTATTCATCCTGACTGGTGTCCAGGAATGATGTCTAATAGTATCACTATTTAAAATAGTTCCTCGAAGAGCATGAGAAAAAGAAGAGCAAGAGGAAAGAGAATGATAATAGGAGGTAGGCCTGGTAGACCAGGTATTATAAGAAAAACAAAATCATAGTTGTTAAAAATAATTCACTTCAAATATATTCAAAAATATTCTTTCCAAGTCAAGAAGAATCAAACCTTGAGGAATAAAGAAGCCCTGGTATGGAGAGAGGGGTTCCCAGGAGCTGGAATGACTAGTCTCGCATGCAGTCACATCTGAGTGATGGAACATTTTGGTGTACCCTTCAACTGAAACCTACTTTATTAGAATGGTTTTACCACTACTTCATTATCACTGTTTTCAAATTCATGAAGATAATTAGGAACAGTCAATAAGGGCTGATCACACTTGACCAAAGCAATTGGTCCTTTCTTCTTGATGAAGAAATAAGTAGCTGTGTAAGTAACGGTCTAATATACATTCATTTCAGTAAGGCTTTTGACACCATTCCACACAGTATTCTCATCTGCAGACTGAGGAAGTTTGGTCTGGACTAACTGACTGCTAGGTGGACTGGAAATTGGCCCAACTATCTCATTCAAAGGATAGTAATTAGGGGCTCAGCATGAACTTGGCAGGGCACTCCAGGAACTGATTCTAGGATTAATGTTGTTCGATATCTTGATCAATGAGCTGGGTGATGAAACAGAATACATCCTTGGCTAATGTGTGAAGAATAATTAAAGGGAAAAAGCAGAGTTTGATACACCGAACAGTAGAGCTTCAAGCCAGGGAGATCCTCAAAAATTTGAGGATTAGACTCAGAGAAAACTCAACATGTTCAGCAAGTAGAAATGCAAGTTTGCACCTGGAGCAGAGTAGCTATAGGCAGGGAATCACCTAGATGAATAGCAACCATTCTGAAAATGACTTTGGGCACATAGTGGACACTTAAGTAGAGTATTAGCCAACAGGCTGCTTTGTCAGCAGCAGGCACTGCATAGGGGGTTACGTTAGGGATGCAATATTCTTTTTTCTGGGCAAGTCCAATATGCAAAAAGAAATAGGAATCACCATGACTAACTGGGAATCAATTCAACTAAAGTCCTTAGAGTACACAGTGTGGCCCATTGTCACATTTGGAATTTTGGTGCCAGAATCCCAATTTATCCCAATTAACATAGAATTAAGGCCATCTATGATGGACTACTCTATCCTTTTCTCTGATTACAGATACTTAAAATTCATTTAAAAATAGTGATAATCCTGCTAAAATAACACCTTATCATTTCAGTTCAATTCACTTCTAATGAAACACCAGCAACTGGACAAATTTGACCATTCAACTGCACAAACACAAATTCACACAAGCTTGCATCTAAGACACAGAGAACAGTTTAGTGTTACTTTTTAAAATATATTTAAAATAAAATTATTGTAGTGGGAAATACTATCTACATATAGATTCCCAAGTAGGCAAATAATAAACGAGACAGTGAAAGATGAGCCAAAACAGAAACAGGGAATTGAAAGATGTTAACACAGAGATTCTGAAAATGGGCAGTTCTGGTCTCTGGAGAGTTTTTTTTTCAGTCTGTGTGGCCCTTGGAATATTTTCATGCAAAAGGAGTTCCCTTGGATGAGATCCTTGGAAAATATTTCCCTTTGATCTCTGGTGTGTTACTCCTCTTTAGCAGCCAGCCAAAGTTTAAAACTAACTTGACTCCCTTTTGACTAATACAGTTTCTACAGCTACAGAATTATTGTAGCAAGGATCAGAAAGACCCACAGAAGCACTTCAAATAATCAGAATGCCACTTCTGTTAGTGTGTTGGACAGTGAGTAGGATGGAAATTTGAGAGGTGTCAGGCCTCTACAGCACTGGGTCTATAGAAAGGTTTAGGTGAGGGAGCAGCTAGTGCAGAATTCACAACTACCCAGAAGACAGTGCAACCAGATCAGCTTATATCAGCTGAAAGTCTGGGCCCTAAAGACTGAAATCATAACAATGGCCCTAAAAATAAGCTCCCACAAACCAGCCTACTCGTCAACACTATTTCTTGCTTTAGTGAAGCTGGGGATCTGCTACTAATACAGACTTCTCTGCCCTAAATCATTTAGTTTGGCAGCTCATAAAATATGGAAACTCTAACACTCAATATTCCCCACTCGCTTTTGATTACTGTTCAGGGACAGACTCTTTATATCAAACAGAAACTTAAAGATTGTGGCATGTTATCAAAACCATAATGAAATCTTGTGCAAGCACAGTAATCAGAGAGGGCTATTTGTCAAGACATACTGTAGAGAAAAACAAAATCCCACAGTAGAAACAGGAGTGCTCTCTCTGCCGAGAGATACTGTGAAAATGAGGCTCTTTTTTTCCCTCCTCTTTAATCAAAACTCAGTATGAAAACAAAAATATTACCAAATAATTTCTGCTGATAAAGAAGAAGAAAAAAAGTTGGCTGGAAGGGAACAGCGCATAATTTATACAGAATCAACATTAAAAAGGGGATTGTTCGCATAGATATTTCTGAGTGTGTGATTAGAAAATTTGGACCTGGGGGAAGCTCATGTTGCTGCCACTACTGGGTTGAGGCTGGATTTGACCGTCTCCATGAGACAGTCAAAATCTGGGAAGTTGCTCGGGGAATGTAGGTGCAGGCAGATCTGATATTACTTATGAGATCTCTGGTGAATATATGCTTGTGTTTTGACCCCACCTGCTGCTGCCCTATCCAATCTGTAGAGATTTAAACTTGACTCTTTGCTTAATGAGAGTGTGAGAGGGGGAGTTACATGTTCTGGGATCTTATTCTGGCTGTGTCACTGATTTGTGAACCAGAGGCCTACCCAGTAAATCAGGGATAAGATTATTAAGTTACTTAAATGGACTGTCGGGATGTTAATTACCCAGCACATTTGTGGTCAGCTTGCCCTTGTGAAAATTAAGCCACTTTGCTGTCTAAATGATGCTTAACTCCGGGTGCAAAGATCAAACACTTCAGCTTAAACATCCTCATTCACGTCTCTCCATGTTTTCATAGTGCCATCATACTTTCAAATACCATCCCCTTCTTGAAGAGGAGGGCAATGTCAGGTCAGGATTAAGTTTCAACCAGAGATCTGTGTGGAAGATCTTAAAAGAAACAGTGCTTATCTAGTGTTATTGGTTGCACAGTTGCATGAGCACTAAATTACTGAATGTATATGTAGATACTGATGTGCAGAGGGCAGAAAGGGTGCATGACTACTGGGGTACAAAAGGATACTTTATTTCTGATCATAAGCACAATCTATTACTGAGGCAGAGCAATGCAGGGTTAGTACCTGTCAACAAGACAGCTGGAGGTCTCTTTTCTGCTGATAAATGTTGAGTGCAGCTGTGCTTGGCACACGCTTGTGCTGCAGACAGGAGCCACGGCTTTAAACATCATTCTGATTTTCCACTTCTGCTAATTGCTGCTTCTACTTCACTGGGGGTAGCATCCAAGTCACATCCTGAAATCTTTTCAAAGCTAGACAGCAACCTGGTTCCTACAACTGCCTGCCTTTGTAGGCATCTGAATCCATTAAGTACTCCTGTATCAACTGGAAGATTTAAGAATGCTTAATTTTAGATGCTCAGAAGTTGCTGGTTTTGGTAGATAACCACAAATAGTTAGGCTCCTCTTCATGTTTTCACATTAATGTTCAAACAGCAACTCCCCTTCAAGAGAGGGAGTGAATATTTTGATTGCCAAAGGTGACATGATGCTCTTATGCCAGGGCATTTGTGAGAACTGCAAGTTCATTATCTTTAAGGTAAAGATTCTGAGAATCCAGAGCTGCTATTTCCTGGATTTTGTAGCATTATGGAAAAGTTAATATCTGGAATAAGGTCATACCAGACAGGTGGTGGATCATCCAGATGTCCATCATAAGAAGAAAGCTATCTCAATTAGAGTGAGGTCCTTAATATTTTCTTTTTTTTTTTTCTGTTTTTGATACGTCCATGTCCTATGGTAATCCAAATATAGATACATATACAGGAAATATTTACACAAAAGAAGAATGCTAGAGTGAAATCAAGGCAAAACATGATAGAAAATCATGTAGATCATGTAGAGAGTAGCTAAATGTCTGATTCAGAGCACTGTGTCCAGCAAATCCATCATTAGAAATTGTCTTCAGCTTTACCTCCCTCTCTCAAAATGTAAAGATTAATAAATTGAAGTAAGGAACAGAATAAAAGAATAGGAAGACAAATTTTTCCTTGCCTATGTGGATGCACCACCTTTCTGAATGTGGGTTATAGGGCTGCTGGGCTATGGCATTTTTTAGGCAAAACATTTTGAAATCGGAGGGTCATCTGCACCCTGACTATTGCTGTAGTGTTATATCATTTCAGTGGAAAATCTACTACTTTCTCCTCATAGTGTCTTCTCCAAATATCTTTGCCAATCTCTTGTAATTCCAATTCACTTTGCCTTCCCAAAACCACTTAGGGTGTTCACAGTGAGACAGATAAGGTCATTTGTCTAGCTCATTATCCTAAATACATATTCTTTCTCCTTTCTTTGAAACTCTTATTTATTTTTTCATTTTTTTTTTCTCTACACTAACTGAAGACACATTCTAAAGACCCTTCACAACTCCTACACCAGCCTCTTTTTCACATCAGCTTTGGTTTTGCTTTGTTACCAGTTGCATAAGCCTTCTTTGCCATTTTATATTTCTCTGAAAATGTCTTTGGTTTGTTTCCATCTATCACACTGGATACCTTACTGAAGAGCAATACTGTTTTAAGTCAAAATTCTTAAGATATTTCATTCATAATGACCAAACTAGAGACTAGAAAGAAGAGCTTTCTAAAAGCCTGCCAGTTGTATATGATAAATTTATAAAAGGTCTAAGCCTTGCTTTTAATGCTCTCTCCATATATTGCCAGGTTGTGCCTAGATGGGCTTTGAAGGAAACTGCAAACTCTCTACCTGAGATCTGTGTTGGATGGACGTGATTCAGTTCCAGTTTCGGTGTGCAGCCACACTCAATGATGCTAATTTGGAGCAGACTACTCTTAGCTTTCTTGAAGCACAGGCAGAGATATTCAGTAAATTTGGATTGACCAAATGCAGGTAATCTACAAAGTAAATACCAGCATCTAAGACAGTCATCTGGACTGTCTTTATGGTCAGTGGAGAGAGACAACTGCTTTTAGGGTGCAGTTAAGCTCATCCTAAAGTTGCTGTCTGAAATATGTCAGACATATTTTGCTTAGTTAAGCTGTATTCATGTCTATTTGTCTCTATTAGCTATAAGAGGAGCTTATGGTAACTTGACTCAGATGCAGATGTCTGCATTATCTGCCTGCAAATGAATACACAGATTCATAGTTTGGATTCAGTTCCAGCAGGAATCTCTGTTTGGAATTGCTTGTTTTCTCGATTGAATGTGTAGGAAGCCTGTGTGAGCCTGTGTCCATCTTCTAGGCTTCAAATAGCTTATGGATATCAAATTCATATTGAATGCGGATAAGAATGTGCCTGGTTTCAAGTGGTTACACAACTGGGTCCTCACTTATAAATTGTTTGGTCAGGGCTGTTATCTGCTGATGCTGTGCTAGATCAGCTAGGATTTTCCTCAAAATGATAACGTTAGCAAATCTTACATCTAGCAAAGCAGAACGTCACTGAAGCTGCAATAGCAAAGCTGCGATTCCCGTTCCCCTTGGTGGGGTCTGTGCTCTGCACCAGAATGGGCTCTATCCCTGTCGCGTGGTGACTGGACGCTGCATCAGCACTTTATTAGCAATGTGTGATACACGTGACAATGACTTAATACTTACACACGTTAAAACTTCAATTAAATTTTCATATTGTTTAGTACCTCATCACAGAAACTATTTATCTCTGAAAATAATTATTTCCTCCAGTGGTGCCCAATGAAATATTACACATAAATCTGGAAGCATTATTTCCTTTAAAATTTTCCTTCATAGTGTTTTATTGATCTCTTTCTTGTCATTGCACCACTATGAAACATCTGTGTTTTTCCTTCAGCTCACCATCAGGTCCCATTTGAAAAGTCTGTAAATTTTGTGCTCCTCTAAAATCTATAGATAATTGATTCCAGGAGTGTGTGGCCACAGCAAACTGTATAGCTGCAGTTCCACTTCATTTAACAACATGCAGCTCTTTCTTAGGTAGATCAAAGATCGTTTTATTAACTTTTATTTGCCAGATTTAAAAATAAAGGGCTATTAAAACAAACAACAAACAAACAAACATGCAGGTCCAGTATTTTGCTATGGAAAAGTGAGTCATGCAAAGAGAGGTAAAATAAAAATAAAAGCAATCCATGGTACATTGAAGTAGCTTCTAAACAATAGCCTTAATGCATATTATATTCAAATTATTTTACCATTACTACAGAAATGTCACTACCAAATAATGATGAACAAGAAAAGTGCCTGGGAAGTGCTTAGGTAAGGAATTAGTTACCATAATTGTTAGTTTAGAAAACAAAGAGAAAAGAGGTGTCTTAAATATATAAACATGTTACGTTCCTGTTCCACATGCATTATGTTTTAGAACATTTGAACAACATTATATTAATAAATTCTATAAATCTATTTCTACCAATTAGCATGTGTACATGTATGCAGGATCAAGTATTGCCTACAAAGAAAATGGGAATGCTTTAGGGCCATTCTACTACATCTAGAGTCCTGCAGTAATAAAATACTTAAGCACGTGTCTAAAGCATGTGACAAGACCTGATGACTTTAACAAAAATATGGCACTTGCATGCTTAAGTGAGGTCAGTTACTTTTTACCATTGACTTCAGAATGCTCAGAACTGTCCTAAAGGCCTCTGCATTGTCTCAAACTTCCAGAGATTCCTGGCAAATTAAGAAAGAAAGAAAAAAAATGCTGTTTCTGAGCTAAATTCCTTACTAAAAATATTTGAAAATTGATGGCAGAATAATTTATATATCAAATGAGAGAGGTGAATTAAGCAAGAAAAAGAAAGATGAGGATGCTTTGGCACTGACTGAAAAAAAAAAGGATGAAAAACAGACAAAATAAAAAAAAATAAAAACAGGATGTCCTGGAAAATAGCTGCCAATAGCAGCAATATTATATTTTGGAATGGAGAAGTTCTCATCTTTTCTTTGGTACTTTATTACTGCTGTTTTAGGTTTTGGAGGCCTGTGTATTTGTTTCTGCTTGAAGGCTTGGTGGAGATAGAAAGCAGAGTTCAGTTTCCCTTCACTGTAAATTAAGTGTTTTTGGAATGTGTAATCATCTAAAAAAATTGACAGTGATGAGTACCATGGAACAGCTTAAGCAGTTTTGGATACTTGACTCTGTTGATGGACAGAAGTTGTTTATTCATCCTTGTGACAAAACAACACAGGCTCCTATTCTTATTTATTTTATAAGGTCATTTATGTAGTTTTGACTTTTCTTAAGATGAGGTTCATGTTCAGAGTAAGTAGAGCTAAAAAAGGGACTAGTTATTGTACAACATGGCATTATAATTCGAGCAGATTATAACTGCTTGCCTAAGTTTTAAAATAATTTTAAAAATACAGCAAATAAATCTTGACAAAGCATAAATGTTTGGAAAAAAAAGTTGCATTTTTACAATTCTGTATTGAAAATTATAAATAATATGAAGAAAGACCACAGTTTGAAGTGAGCATTTTGACATTTTTTATTACTTTGTATTGAAATGCTATTAAATTATTTTTGAAATATTTCACAAATTCAAGATGTGACTGATTTTTCACTTTTACCTACCAAAATGCCCAAAATGAAATATGATTAATTTATGTGATTTTTTTAATTTTTTTTTTAAATAAAGATTTTTTAATTAAAAAAATCTCTTTTGGTCTGGAAAAAAAATCAAAGTAACCTAATTTCTTGAATATTTTTAATTTCTTGTAATTTCAAGAAACTCAAACTACACATAAAAATCAAGACAAAGGCAGTGGTTTTCCAAGTGGGCCATTACAATATGACTTATACAATCTGGAGTTCAAACCATTATTTTCAGCATGAAATAAAGGGCAATGGGCAACTGCAGTCATAAGATACCGTCTCTTGAATGACCATATGTGATCCTTCAGTCAACTTGTGGGCACAAATATAATTTTTGAACTGTGTGTGTATATATCTATGTTATCATATTCTTTCACTGTGAAAGCAGTAACTACTGTATGTGGTAAAATGATATATTGTTGTCCGCAAAATGTCTTTGGCAACAGGATGTTCACTAGCCTTGGAATTTTGCCTTGTATAAATATTTTTAATCTACTCCATGTAGGCATATTTTGGCTGCAAAATAAAGGATTTTGAAGATTAATATATCCAGGCTCAGTTCTGCTTATATATCCTACATACATCAAGGTTTTATTGAGCTGTGCATCTAGAAACTTTGTGCAGCAGCTGTTTTGGGGCTTTTTTTTTCTGCCTTTTCTTTTTGCCTGGTTTGCTCAAAGAAGGATTATGACTATATCCTATTTTTATACTTTACAAATGTAGTAATTTAATCTACAGATATATTTTCATTCTTCAGATGTAACCTATATAGAGCATGTTCAAATTTATGATCATTGCTTTCCCTGTAAAGCACATTATTGGCTTCTTTTCAAATGTCCACATTTTCCCAAGGACCGTCCAAATAGCTCTTTATCAATGAATAATGAATATAACAATTATCTGACAGTATCAAGTACCTTTCAGCTGAGGATCTCAGAGCTCTTTCAACTATTTATTAATCCTCGCTATGCCCAGGGGAGCCATCTTTTACTAGACTATTTTACTGGCACAGCAACCAGGTCTCAGAGAAATTACATGTCTTGTTTCCAGTTTGGGAGTCCATCAGTCACAGAAATGAAAGCAGAGCCCAGGGCTTCTGCCTTGCTGCTGCTCAGTGGACACATCCTGGGCCTGCTCCCTTGTTAAAGCTTCTGCCAGAGCAAGAGGAAGTTTAAAGGAAGGCTGAGACCATTATTCCACCCTGGTGTATTTTACCTGCTCTTTTCCAAACTGCTACTATTGGGGAAAAATATTTATGTCCACATATATCATGCAACCATTTAATGAAGTTTGCATTTCTGCTGCACCGAGGGTGTGATGCTGGTTTCTTCTCCAACTGTGAATTGTAGGAGAGAGAATGCATCAAGTAACAGATGTGCCCCCAGTTCCTCACCCCTTGCCATGCTGGCATGCGGACCCCAAAGAGGAGCTCACTAGAGGAAAACAAGACTGAAAGGCTGCTGAGGAGAGGGAGGTGAAGCAACGTGCCAGAGAGGGGCTGGTTCTCTAATTCAAATATCATCAGTTTTACTGTGAGTGCAGGAATAGCTTTCAGATGGACCAGGGACATTAACATCTTTGGCCAATTTCTGACTGAATCTGGATGTGATAACATGCCTACAAGTGCCAGTTCAGAACAAAATTCAGCAGCTTCCCAAAGTGCTGTTTAAGTAAAACTCTGTTTTAGCACAAAATGTTTCTAATTTCTTACAAAACTAGAGATCGCTCCTTGCACTGGTTGTATGTGCTTTTCTTAATACAGCTCTGTACACATTCCGTATGCTATTCAAGTAGTATTAATTCAAAGATATTGTGAGGTCTTTTATTTGTGCTCACTACCATACAACATTTTCAACACTTTTCTGGGACAATTAGTCTAGCATTCCTATAAGTATTCCTATAAGAATATATCTCATCACATTGAGAAAGACTGCACCTCTACAATACAGGGACACATATTAACCTTTACAGTGGAAACAAAAGTGTAACACAGACAAGAGACTCTACACCTTCCAGACCTGCCAAATTGCCTTTACAATGTGTGAGTATGAGACATGGTGCTGCAAGGATGGAGATGGTTCTTTCCTTGCACTCTCCCAGAAATCTGCAGAAAAGTGCATGCATCTCTTTCATGATTTCAGCAAATACTTGGTGGAGATCAGTGCCACAGGAACAGGAAAGGATGGAGTGACTAGACATAGATTTCTAGAAATACAGCATGTTGCAGAAGGAGAAAAATAGCAGTGATTGCTTAGCAGTTGATGATGCTGGTTAAGAATGTAATGGGAACCAAGAGATGCTGCCTTCCAGAGAGATGGCATTTCTCCTCAGCCTGACATTGCCATCATCCTGTTGTGCATCATTCAGAATTGTCAAGGACTACTGATCTAATTGACCTGGAAAGAGGATCAAGTATCACCTTGCTCATCCATGCTGAACAGATGGGTGTTGAGTTACACTGTTTCTAGAGTCTCAGCCTCTCTAGATATCTTTACTGAACAAATCCCAAAGACTTGTATTGAATTACTCTTCAGAGCAATCATTGCTACAGAGAAATTTTGTTTGTTTGTTTTTCTTTTTCTCCTTATATTCTGAATATGGAAAAGAAACTTCTTTTTTCCCCTTCAAAATATGTCTTACAGACAGGAAAACCTCATCATACAGTGATCTGACATCATTATTGTTAGAGAAAATAAACCAAATCCTTTCAACTTTACTTCAGATATCACAATTCTTTTAATCACCACTACTGCTAGTGTTTCCTTCTGCCCTGTCTCCAGCATAGCTATGTCCTTCTTGAGGGCCAGAGCTTTCTCCAAGACCTCACCGCTGTGAACTAAACATCACATCTTACGAGGACTGAAAAAGCATCAGATTGGTGACTAATAAGAAGGATGGGATCCACCTTAACCCCAGAGTTATCTTCCGCTTTACTGCTGTGATGACGAATCCTGAGGCTTTTGATTTTGGACCTCACAATGATTTTGTGGGTATATTGCTTCTCAGGTTCAAATACCTAATTGCTTATGGACCAGAGAAATATTATCTTCCCTAATGAATCGATCTTGAAAACATTCTCATTCCCCAGAGACTCCCCCTTCTTTTTCTGCATGGTTTCCCACAAAAGGGGAGTGATCTGGCCCATGAAATGGATGCCATTTTATGAATAGTTAGCTTCACGTGTTTACAATGTGTTAATGATGGTAAAGCATAGGAAGTCTTTAAACTAATGCTATTGCAGACTGAACTATTGTGTACATAGTGACTTTGCTCCTTACCACTTAAAACAAAAAATAAAAAAACTCTGTAACTCATTTCTACCTGAATTTTACCATCAGTAAGTGCAAACTGCAGACCTTTCCAACAGGCATGGACCATTTCCAAACACAGACCTATTTCGAGGAAAAGTCTTTTCCAAGCCTTGCCACAGAATAGCTTCTCTTCTCAGAAAAGGAGGTTACAACAATATCGTATAACCTCATGTGACCACAGTTGGTTTTTTAATAATGGCCACTGTCATACACTGGAGACGTCACAAGTGTTGGTGGTAGCTTTCTCCCTTGATCTCTGTGTCTTTCTCTATATCCACCTCCATTTTACCACCAGAAATCATGAAACTAATGCCTTCACACTCCCATGTTGTTCCAATCTAAATTGAAAATCCTTACTCCTGCTTCACAGGCCTTTCTGGATGTGCACTCTTCCCAAGTCTGACTTCACTTACTTCATCCTTCAGGATGTTATAACATTTGATCTTCCATAGTTTTATTTATTATGTGACAGTACTGGCTTTGCTCCTTTGGCTGTACAGGATACGTATTTTGCATCCCAGGAGTCACTGGGGATCATGTGAATGTCCCAGTAACGGAGCATGTAAAAAATCCAAGATTTAAATACAAAAATGGGAATTAAACTCTTAAGAGTCTGTTTTCTACTCAGAATACTCCAACTAACGCACCAGCACTCCTGGCTAGAGTCTTCTAATAAAATGTCCTGTTATTTTGCTCAAAATAAGAATTCCAGAGTGGTTATACATGTATAATAGAATAATGCCCATTTCTATAGTTTAGATAGTCGTGTTTGACATGACCTGTAATAATTAGCAAAGCCTCATGGCCTATAGTACAACCTGTCTTAGCTGCAAAGCTGAGTGTGTGAATTGCTCCTTGAGGAAAATTCACCTTTAATGTAAATCCATTAACTTCATGCCCTTAAGATTTATACTGATATCTACCACTAACATCAAAGAGTTTGGCTAATTAAAGTGGAGAATAAAAATTACCCTTTTTCATCCTCTAAAATTCCACCCAGGCTGGAAGGGAAATCCCCTGCAGTTTTTATTGTCCCTTCCCATAAGGATAAACAACCTTCTCTGAGAGCTCTTGTCTTTACCCACTGTGACAGTTAAACGGACACTGCTGGGTTGAAAGTAATGCTCCTAATAGTGACTCATGTTTGCACTGGTATAAATCACTAGGAACTCCACAGCAGCGAATGGAATTACAATGGTAAGAAAAGATCAGTGTAGGTGGGAAGCAAACAGACTCTCCTATTTACAGCAAATGAAACCGCACTATTCTCTATGTGCTGTCTTCAACCTGACAGGCACCTAGAACTGTACTGGCTCTTAAAAATCAAGTTTGCTTATGCTGTTTAAGTCATTGTCTCCATGAACGCACAAGGCTTACCTATTTAAATTATGCTTTCTGTTTTCAGCACGTATAATAATTAAAAAATGTTTTCAACCAATTTTACAATAAAAACAATCTTGTAAACAGTAACATTAGCTAAGTTTGCTACAGTGACATGAAGTGTCCTTCCACTTTAAATGGTGGAATGCTACTGCATATTTCAGTGCCAAATAACATGTAGGTGTCAAAGTCTGAGGAGCACAGCTGAAATTTTGGAAAGTCCACAGTGTGTATGTGTAACCTCTCAATAATGTGCCCATAAGCATGGGCAGCTATGTAACTAGTAAATTCAAAAGAATATCAAATTAATTTTAAGTCAAGATGGCAAGCTACCTTTACTTAGAATTATTATAAACCACAACACTATGTTTTGGAAAACTACAGATTTTAAAACATTATATGGAAAAATATATAAATTATAAATTATAAATTATTTTAGTCATAATGGAAATGTTGTTTGAAAGTTTCAGAATCTAATGATGCTTTGAAACCCACACTCCTCCTTCAAGGCTTCCACCCCACCCAGCACCACCAGAACTCCAGAAGATCAGGACCTGTGCAAGTTGGGACTAAATTTGCAGTGTGCCTTCCAGCACCATTTTCCAGAATCTGGAGGATCTCTGGTCTCCAGGCGTGGGAGAATATGGGCTAGAGCTACAAGCTCTAAAACCTCGAGCACCACTGAAATGTTAGAAAAAAAAGTAATTTCTGTTCCCATTGCAACCTGTGAATGGGTTGGTAAAGAACAAGGTAGATTTTCATTGAGATCCTGTTTGCATTTCATCAGAAGTTCATCAAAACTGATGCATTCCTACAAAATACTTCTGTTTCCCCAAAACTTGATTTTCCAACAAAAGAAGTGTTTGATCGTTGGCTGCCAACCAATTCTATTCTAAAGCCCTTCTCCATAAAGAGCAACAGGTTATTTCCAGCAGTTTACACCTGACTGGCACATACTCAGCCCTCTTTCACTATCCAAACTATTCCTCCAGGCACTCTTGTTTACACACATATTCCTTGGATAAGAGCATAATTTAGTTTCACTAAGAAAATATATCAGTGGTTACTGATCAATGTAATATACTTTAGAGACTAAACCAGATTAAAGTAAGCCTATTAATACTAGAAAATACCAATCAATATTTGAACTGTTTATCTATATATATGCTAAAAGTGCATTAGCAAAATAGCAGCTTATATACAAAGCAGCCCATTGTACCCACGTTGGTCCATTTTTCTTCAGTCTACAGCTGTGCACGTAGCCTCACTGGTTGTAAAATGCCAAAACACTGCTCCTGACAGATCACACCTGCTTCAAATAACACATCTCACCCCACACTAATCTACGGCTATAGGCTGGTTTTAATGATTTAAAAATGCTAGCATTAACTCTTAATGCTCAACTGTTTTTTATGGAAGCAGCAGAGTCCATTTTGTCTCGTTTTAATACAATCCTAATAAAACAGCTGGGAAATTGCAGTGCCAGGGAAAAGACATTCAAATCCACCATTTCCCCTATTGTAATAATAATCAGCTCGACACAGTCAGATAGTAAAGCAGACTGTAGCACTTTGGGGCTTTTTATACATATATTTAATTATATTGTTAAGTTCCCCATTTGAAAGCAATTAAAAAAATACTTTCAGTTCAAGATTATAAAACTACCCACTTCTGATTTCAGCCTGACATTTTTATTGGTAATCTGAGTTATAACATGCTCAGGTTCATTCCTCATTGATTGGCTGCCCAGCTTTCTGCCAGAGTTTTATAGCTTTATGGGAAAGTACAGTATTTAAAACTCCTTTAAATTCATGGGCTATTCCTGCTTCTGAAAAAGCTTCTCTTGACTTCTCAAAAATGCATAACAAGAGCCCATGTTTACTTAAAAACATCTGCTTCATCCTTTTCGGTGTAACATAAAAAAGTGGGCTGATGTTTTCCATGCTTTCTCTTTGCCCTTGTGTCAAACAGTGAGAGAATGCAATTTCTTTGGGGTTCAAACCTGCTTCTTTCCCCACCAAAAATTCCCTCATGCTAGTGGAGTTCTTCCGTGAACCAGGGTACAAACCTGGCGTGCTTGGCCATGGGGTCACACACCAGTTACCACTGTCCTGTAAGACTTTGACTTGACTCTTAGCTACTACCTGACCAGGAGGGGATGTGAGCAAATAGTGGGCAGGACATTTCACTGTCTGGGCTTGCTGTTGGTTTCCTGGTTCAGAATAAAAGCTGTATAAAGACAACTAGAAAACTCACAGAGGTCAGAAGGTTCTTTTTGCAGGTCCTACACAGAAACTCAGATTGCATTCTGCTAGTAGAGCACAAAGAGCTTTTCTTTACACTTTCATTACAGAAACAAGAAAAGTACTTTGAAACTGTGCAATGTTTGTTATACTCACTGTTCTCCAGCATTTCGGTTCTTACATTATTTGGTTCTGAGCTATTTTGCGTTTTTCTGTAAGGAGAACGTAGCCAGTAGCCTGTTCCATGCTGTAGGATTTCATAGGTGGGGGCGCAGAAAGGAAGGATGGTTTGGGGCTGATGGCCCACCTTGCCAGGGAGAGGAAACAGTACCCAAATGCTCTGCTACCTGCTGAGGAGATCACTACATCATGCCCTGCTCTTTAGGACTCTCTAAGCACCTGAGATAGTTCCTGTCAGAGGCAGGAGACTGGGGTAGGTGAAGCTTTAGCCAAGCTGTTTAGCCAAACAGCATTATACTTGTGAGCCTCAAAATAACAATCTGGGCACGATCCGTACAGAGGACAACCCAGAGTCAAGAACCTGGATCCATTTAAAGGGCTACTTAAAGGGCTACTGGTAGTAGACGTTGTTGCAGCTCATGAGCACAGCAATAAGTTTTATAGATGCTAAGTTGCTGTCAGCAAATGAGGATTCTCACACCAGCCTTTCCAAATGCCTGTTTTTGATGCCTGTTAGGCAAAGTCTTGCATTCACTTGCATTGATGTAGGCTTAAACTCTGCAGTGATTTTTATGCCACATAAATGCAAGCTTGCCTTTCCAGAACCCTTTCTAAGAAAGTAATGATTCGCAGCTAAGTCTCCCTCAAACTTAACACTGTACTTACTGAAGGAACACACAGGGGTATATGAAAGCATAACAGTAAGAAGCTGTTTATACCCTTTAATATTATAACTCAGCTTTTGTCATAAATCTCTCTCCTTGATTGCACATACCTCCAACATGAACTCATGCTCCTTTTGATTTTCCTCTTTATTACCCTTAGCCAACTGAGTGATGTGTGAGTTCCTGTCATGGTGCTGACTCTATTACAAAGTGCAAAGGTAATTTACATCACGGGGCTGGCAGGGCAGCCAATAGCACCATGCCTGGGAGGTGTGCGGTTCCAACGAGCCTCTCTTTTATGGATGATGGAGGGCAATATTTTTTAAAAAAACAAACTATAAATTTCTGTGCCTGATCAGAGGCAAGAGCTGGGAAACAAATTTACACTCAGTCACTGGCAGCATCGTGAGAAGTCAGCATCTCCTTTGCAGTGAAAAACCCCAAGAGCAGAGTCTGAGAAACCCCTTCTTGCCTGAATTTCTCTGCTTCATAGTGGGGGAACCCTCATCTAGAGAAGTCATGCTTTTTTACAGAAAGTGTTCACTGTAAGCCAAGGCTCCCTGGAGTGAGAGCTGCAGCTTTCACATAGCTTTATGCTCTGAACTATTTGGAAATTTTCATTCAGTCTGGATATAAACAAACCTTCACTCTATCTGAGTTCAGGCAGGGGCAAAAGCTCTCCCAGGAGCACAGCCTGAGTGGATGGGGTCAGTCTTCAGAGGATATGGAGGAAGCAAATCCTTTCCAGGTGGCACTCAGTGCACACTCACACTGCCAATGGAAGCAACTCATTTTGGAGGCCAGTCACCCTACACTCTCTTTATAGTCATTAAGGAGAGATAGGCACCTCAAAAAGCAGCTCACAGAAATCGAGTTAGGCTCTTGGTATGATCTGTCCTTTGAAGAAGCCAAGACCTTCCCACTGGTATATAAACCATGCTTCTGCTACATTAGCCTGTACGGATCCACCCATCTGTCACTCTGTGTGACTCTGAGGCTGCAGAAACCCAAACCTGGTGCAGAAATCCAAACCTGGACACAAGCAGAGTGTCAGCCACATCCCAGGATCTCAGAACTCTCTTCTCCTGAGAAGATCAGCTCTCCTTTGAATTTTAAACTTTACACTCAGAAAAAAAAAAGCTCTTTTCACTCATAAGAAATGGGAACTTCCTTTTCTTCAGACATATCACACACATGTACATTTACACAGTCTCATTTCACTTTTTAAGAGGTTCAACTATGTGAAAGGCAATAGGAATACATGGGAGCATTCATATCACTTTAACACCCCATAATGAGAAGTTTTTTACTGCATTTTCTGCAAGTAGTTGATATGCATATTCTCTTCAGGCTCCATGGGCAATTCTATAATAATTGTTAATAGTTGTCTTTGTTAACAGCTCTTTCTTTTGTGTTGGGCAATATTTTTAATATTAGAAATATTTGTAAAATATGATGAAGTTTGACAGATACAAAATTTGAAATCATCTGATCAAAATATAAAGGTGTTCAGACCAGCTTTCAATTGTATGGAAGTCAGTGGCCAGGTAACTTTGGGAAATGGGCTTCATCAGCAGTCAAATCCTAGTGTTGATTCAGCCTCAGAAGAAAGTTGGTTAACACAAGACATTTATTATGAATCTTTACTCACATAGGCATGGATGTACCACATATCTTAGCCAGCTAAATTTCCTAGGAGCTTGCACTGCGTGCTCGAGATAATTCAGTATAAAGGTTCATCTAGCTGCTGTTACTTTTAGTGCAAAGCTTATTTCAGGTCCTTTCATAAAGGACTTCAGTGCAAGCCTGCAAATTAGGATATTTCCATAAAAGTATAAGTTTCTAACATCTCCCTAAGCAGAAATGGAATTATGTTCAGAGCAACTTTAAGAAAACCTCAGAATTAATAAGAAAGGAAACAGTGCAGTCTCTCTGTAAATAATCTCACACCAAACATTTCTACGGGATTTGTTTTTGCAGTAGTAGCTTAATTCCAAAGACATATAAATCTACCTTGTTTGTAAAACTACTGTACAGCAACACTGTATGGCCAAATCTTAGTTCCACTGACATTAGTTCACCAACAGCAGCATAAGAAAGATAAACTCCCTATGTCTATTTTGTAGTATTTTATGACTGTCATGCCCTACTGGCACCAACATCAGCATCGAGGTGAAGTCTAACCCTCGGCTTAGTAAGAATATGCAGGGTAAAGTGATGACTATTCGTAGACAACTCATTTTACCAGCCATTCCTGGGTGTTGTATTATCTCCCTCCGGGCCATGTTCTACATCTGCTTTAAGGGTGTGTTTACACTGGAGTGAGTGTAGTTTGAGTAGACATTCCTGAGCAAGCTTTTTAAGGAATATCTGAGTCTTGCTTGCCGCACAGCTGTGATAGCATGGATTTCAGCACAGACTGTCTTCCCTCATATGTCCTGGCTTTTGAGCAGGGCTGCCGAAATCTTTTTGTTATCAAGGGAAAATCAAGGAAACTTGAAGACTCAAGATCTGTGCTCCTGTACTCTGCATAAGATACACTCTGCTGAGATCATAGCATCCAGAGCAATGACTATCCAGCCTAGTCACCATCCCATTGTCAGCAGACATCATGCATTAAACATATTTATTAAATAGGTTGTGGTCTAGACAATTAGGAGAAAATGGATAAGCATGGCGTTATTCCTAGGCTGTCTGGACTTCAGTTGAAGAAAAAGGTCCATTTACATTTAATAAGAATGAGCCCTTGAGTATAATCTTTGTAAGTGTTATAATTTTGAATACCAAAATATCATCCTCAGGATAGGTGAGGTGAGAGCGCGTATCTATCCATCAACTTAAAGTTGCTTTGACTGTTCTACATGTCTTTTCTCCTTTCTTGGCACTTGGCTCATCCCTCAGTTATTTTAGGCAAAGTGAAGCAAACCAAGCCAGAGGTGCTCAATAAGAAACAAAAACAGAGTAAACTTAGATATTTAATTAACTGGAGGAAAACCATTAACAAACTTATCTGCATTCGAGGGAAATTAAAAACAAAAAAAAAAACAAACAAACAACAACAGAAAAAAAAGAAGAAGAAGAAAAAGAAGAGCTTTCCTTTCCCTCTGGTAAAATAACTTTTTATGCCTGCAACCCCGCAACACATATATATTTGTATTTGTTAAATGTCTGCTAAGTCATTGTGACTTACACATTGTAATAATTTTCCTGTTCTTCTTACTTATATTTAAGTAATTATAGTCAGCATTTTCTTCCATGTTAGGGTCTCCTTTTTCTCCTATAACTCTCCTCAAGGCCCAGCCAGGGCTCCCAGACTGGGTCCTTTTAGACGGTATTTGAAATGATGCTGCTTATTCTAAGAAAAATGCACAGAAGAAATCATTGCAATCTGATTTGAGGACGTGGCCCCTCTAATGACAGTTCTCTAAACAGAATATGTCATGTTAGGTATAGACGCAAACATTTGCATCAAGTATAACCATTGCAATCAGTGCTATCATACTCCTGTAAACACAATATCGAATTAGGACCCAGGACATCTGGGGATCGTTCCCATGTCAGACACAAGTTTACTGGCTGGTGCTGAACTTTTTTTTTTTTAAGTTTCTGGATACTTCAGTCTCTTCATCGGTGAAATAGCCATAACATGAGTTTCCCTCGAAGTCTTTGAGACTGTGAGATACATTAATGACAAAGATATGTACAGAAAAAAGGTTTTACAATCAATTTTAGTGAATACCTTCATCTTTTTCGCAAGTCAACATTAATTAAAGAGTAGTTCTACTGATAAAAAATAAAAGGGCTCTGGATCATGTATTTGTATAGATTTTACAAATCTGATCATACAGATCAGTCAATGTTTGTATCTCCATTTTCCTAACAACAGTAATTAGAACTTTCTCTGTGCAACCTTTCAAATAACTATTTGAATCAGTGTCATTGAATCTTGTACAGAGGACAAATTTGCCTATACCTGTAATATTTATGGTGGAATCTTTTCATGTATCATAACAGTTCCAGTAAGCAACATATTACTACAGTTATTTATTACACCTACTGTACAAAAGAAAGCAACTTTCTCTCTCTCTTTTTTTTTTTACTAGTCACATAGATGTTCCTCTAAACCAGATAGTTCAGTGATGTATTTATTTTGGTTGCAAGCCAGACAGAAATATTTAAATCCTACTTTTGGAAGCAAGAATTATCTAATCACTCACTAGCTTTTATAATAAAACATTTATCATGGAACATTAATCCATTAGTACTTATTTTCCATCCCATCCTTTCACTAGCACCTAGCTTTGAACAAGGTTGAGTTTGGCTGTGATTTTTCCTTTTATCATATATCATAGTTACATGATAGGACACACCAACACTGGATTCAGGCAAAAAAAAAAAAAAAGAAAACTTGCACTTTGCTTGAACTTGGCACCCAGATGTTCTGCTTGCGCTTCCACTGCTAACAAAATAGTGCACGTGTGAGTTCTGAAATTAGTCTTTCATCGTTACGTACCAGGGTTTCATGGTTGCAAGGAGGCACGTGGAAACAGCTAAGAAAAATTATCTGCTAAAGAAAAAAACTTGTGTTAAACTAGCTAAACACAGCTTTCATTTGCATAGCACATCACCAATCTGCCACGCTTAAGCTCTCTGGCATTAAAAGCAAAAATGAAATGCTTTGGGGGGATTTCTATTTTGTTTTGTTTTGCCAAATTAGAGATTAAAGGTAACCCCTAACTAAGAAGTGCAGTCCCTGGGCTGGTGATGCCCCATCACCTGTGGTGTTGTGTAACTGATCAAAGGTTTGGCTTTGTCAGGCACTTGCCAGACCTGGTTTTACAAAGCTCAAGTGTATGTCGGTTGAAGACCTGCATGAATGGAGGGTGACATGTCCCCTTACTGTGCAAAACCTTGGAGGGGAAGGGGGGCATGCGGGGAACTCCCAATCCCATGGCATTTTCTTCAGCTAAAGGGAGGAAAACCAGAAGGAAAATAAAAAGCCAAAAAATGGGGAAGAGACAGGAAGAAAGGTCTTTAGGGCATTGATCGCCCCCAGAGGCTGTCTGTGTCACTGGGAAGTTTCAGCCACATCAGCACGGTGCCCCAGGAGGTATCTGCAGAGCACATCACCAAACTACCACACTTAAGCTCTCTAACATCAAACCAAAACTCAGTGAAGGGGATCTCAGTCAGCAAGGCTAACTGATGAGATCCCAGATGAAGCCAAGCTCATTCACCTTCCTTCATCTCAATCCTGGATATCTTTGGTTTCACTTGGGTTCAGCATGCCAGTGTGAAGGAGAAGCTGCTACCTATGTTCCCAATTTCTGTGAAGAATTTTCTGAGCCAAAAATCCTACTCTTTTGCATCATGCTTTGTAGAATGGATGAAAAACCAAAGCCACATCCCGCAAGCTCAGGGTGTAGTATTTAGTACTGCAGTAGACCCCTTGTAAACCACAGGTGTAATAAATGCTATGTCAAGTTTGTACAGAATGAGAGCCAAAGTGTTATTAATTAATCCTTGAAGATTCTGATTCATCCCACCTCTTTTCATGCATTTAACTGAGGTGCCTGTGCAGGACTCCTGCTGTAGGTAGGCTGGAACTTGAGCGGATAACTGGCTTTAGTTTCTCCCTGTAGCTAATTACTTGCAGTTGGAAGGAATGATTGGTAGGCAACATGGAGCTCCCGCTGGAGCTAGCTAAGTCAAATAAAATGCACACAAAGACAAAAATGACCACTAAAGGGAACGACTTCTGGGAAACAGAGGATAAAGGAGATGATTTGGAAGAATATGCATTGTTCCACTATCCACACATATTTTCCTTTTGGTTTTTATTAGATCAATGAGAGTTCTGGGATTTTTGGACATTCCCCAGGGAAAACGCCTGTACCCTGCTGGTAATTTGCACAGCACAAGCACAAGCACACAAACATAAGAGTGTTTTTTTTCATATCTTTAGTACTTATGCTTAATTAGAACTTGACCCTATGATTTTGGCATGGAAAATACTTCCCTGCCAAAATCTCCTGATTGTACATTTATAATCCTTGCATAATCATCCTATACCTGTACTTCCTTTGGAGTTTTGGGGGATACTAGCAGAAATATTGCATGCAAAGAAAGATGGTGTGCACTTCCAAATAAACAAAGCTGGTTATTAAACACCCACCAAAAATCACTTAAAAAAAATCTTTTTGCTGTCCATACTTTTAAATCAAAAACACTCCAGCATGTTGACTGT
Organism: Crypturellus undulatus; assembly: GCA_013389825.1. Taxonomy (NCBI): domain Eukaryota; kingdom Metazoa; phylum Chordata; class Aves; order Tinamiformes; family Tinamidae; genus Crypturellus; species Crypturellus undulatus. Next base: position 431,214 of record VWPW01025445.1, on the reverse strand, counting down.
TCAATGAAAAATAAAAAGCAGAGTCCTTAACTGAAATATTTTTAGCAATTTAAGTGATTTTTTCCTACTGATTTGTATGTGAATTTTATCTTTCCGAGATAGACCATGTGTATATACAAATCTCTATTATTTTATTTTTAAGTAGACTTATTCTATTTGTACTTGAAGTAAACAAATCTAAGGTATGTGTTTGAAGATACTCATCTTTATGTATTTATTTTAATTTTCTTATTTGAAATAGCTCTTAAGTATTTTTAGCAAAGGTAGTTCAAAACTATATCTTAAAATGTATCTGGGCAAATGATCCAAAGTTATTGCAATTAATGGAGATTATTAATTTCCTTCTTCCCCATGGGGAACTATTAACTGCATTCTCAGAATCAAGTTAACAGCAAAGATATCTGTGTATTGTTTGTCATTGAAATGGTATTTTGTCATCCTTTAAGTAAGTACATTGAGTTGTCAGTGCAGGTGTGCAGTAAGGGGACATGAAGGAATTCCCCCAGCACCTACTAAGATAAAGATTAGTTTAGCCCTTGCGTCAAGTAGAATACCACCAAGGCTACCCTAGTTTCTGTAGCTGGAGGCTACCCCAATAGGATATATAAGAGCCTGAGATAGTTAATGAAAAATCTCATCCATATCCCCCTTCCTCTTCTGGAATTAGATTCACCTATATAAACAGCAGTATAAAACATAATGTAACATAACAACATAACAATGCATCAACATAACAATACAATGCAATGCAATATTAATTCTAACATAGCAGAGGAGTTAGATAACAACTATTGAACTTTCTCTCAGTTTCTAATATGAGGGGATTCTTATGGCAGAGCTTTCATGCCTTCCTCTGGTGAACCCACCGGTGACCTTTGCCATGGACACTCATTCCACCAAAGATATAACATCATGTTTCATCCAGGATGGTAGCTTGCACCACTGTATTGAGATAGACTCACAACATATCTACAGAGAGATGTGTAGATCTTTCTTGGAGAAAGAGACCTCTTTGCAGCTGGCGTCTACCAAGGACAAAGGTGAGATTTATGACTGTGCACAACAGGCCTTCTGCTAATTCTCTTATGACAGAGAAACTTAATCTTCCAGGATATACAAGCATAGCACAGAACTCAAAATCTTCTGAATAACAATTCAAATACCTATAACTTGCTTTTTGCATTGATTAATTAACTAGTTACAGAAAAAGGTCTGCATATAAGATTTTAGAGATAGTCATATTTTTGTGAAAAATATAAAATTTATCATAGTGGTGGATGCGATGTCAAGGCAACAACTGATAGCTAAAGTTGCTCTTTCCATCTTCCAAGAGAATTTTGCATGCATTTTATTTCTCTGATTTCCCATCCACAGGAAAGGCAACTCTCTAAATATTTATCAGTTATATCCCTTACAAGACTACATTATATTGATAAATACAATATAGGAATTGTTATTTGGATTTTTTTTCTGGTAAAATATATTACAAAAAAAAAAGGGAATCACTTCACTAAGGGAAAAAAGCTCCATTAAAAAATAAATAAAACTTTTTACACAATACTATCAAAAAATACATCGTTTAACTTTGGTTTAATTCATGAGATGCCCTCAGTTCTCATACTATTTTCTGTCTTGATTGAGGAAGGAACTGAAAGACCAGGCTTTTTCCATTGCTAAATTTTCCATTGTGAAATTTGATGTGTTCATGACTGTAGACTCTCTGTTAATCAATAAATCACTAGACCACTTTGATTAATTAACTAGTCAACAGTTCATAAGACAGTTCAGTAAAACCATCTGCATTTCCTCTTGTCCTATGTAATTTTTCAGTGAAGTAAAATGTGGCTGTTTCTGTTCCCAGATTGTATGTTTTAAATGTTCAATGGAAGAATTATGTATTATTTTTATGTGTACTCCAGTAGCAACTAAAGACCTCCTCTAAGTTCCAGATTTGTGCTACGTTTTATATGATCCTATTTCAATAGAGGAGGCTGGAGGGAGAAAGAGAGGCACAGGAACTTGGGGGAAGCTCGCCCGTACCCCTGCACAAGCCTGGAGGCAAAGCCAACATCAGGGCTCTGCAGTCCTAACCCAATGCCTCACCAGCCACATTGCCTTTTCTGAGAGAAAATACAGAATGCTTTTGTTTAAGCAAACACCATTGTTTTCAAGGACAATTTGCCAGCATGAGCTTTCCTGTAAAAGGAACCATTTTATTAGCGCTCTGGGTGGGATCATCCTCCTACAGAATGCTTCTATGGGACACCAACCTGCACTTACTTAAATGCTAGGTGCTATATGCAGCCATCCTTCCAAATTAGATTTCCTAATTCCTTGGACAGTCAGCAGGGCTATGGGGGCCTGTAGCAAGCAGTGCAGAGGCACCTGCGGTAGGTGACACCATTTCCGCCTGTGGAGAAAAATTAAATACGCATGTGTATTAGTCAATGTAGTGTAATGAAGACTGAAGACATCTGGGTCATGAATTTAGTTACATCAGCACTATTTGGATACACAGATCCTTCATTAGGAGACAAAACTTAACTCTTAAATATAAACTTAATCTGATTTTTTCCTTTGATTTTCCCATAAAATTACCTCATATTTCAAATCTTTCAAGAATGTAATGAGGAAACTCCACATTTATATATTGCCATATATTGCTTAATATGCCGATTGGGATTAGACTCTTCGTGTTTTCTCTTACTTCAGATGCAACATTTTTACTGACTTTTCCAAAACATCCTGATCCAAGGGAAGAGTTCAGAACCTTCAGGACCTTCTGCCTGTTCTCAGGGCCTGCAGAGGCCTTTGTCTGCCCATGCTCAGACCATACATGAGCCCATAATCTCTGTATCCACCTTAAGACTTTGCCTAGCAAGCTCGTTCTGAGTTAAAGATGTAAGATGCTGTGTGTGCTTTTATTTTTATTCTCTTTCTACTGGATGGATTATATCAACTCATGTTAGACCAATTCTTCCTTCAAGTTTTAAACTGGTTTAAGCTGGTTTTAAACAAAATTAAAAGTGTCTATTTAGGCTTTTATTATCTTTTGAATTAGTAGTCCATTCTGCTATATATCTGTCAAGTGCATTTCAACTCTATTTTTGAAGAATCACACCTGTTTATAAGAGGGAGTTTCAGACTGTATGTCCATTCAGTCTTTTTGAACTACCTGCTCAAAGAAAGCTGCCCTGAATTGTTCTGTCAGAAATGTTTCTGGTAGAAATGTTTTCTTTCACACAGTATCTTAACAAAAGGCTCTTTTTTTTTCCTGGTTCAGCTCTGTCGATCTGAGTAGGGCTTTCACCACCGCCCTTCTTGAAAGATGCAGTTGGGTTACAGACTGCATCTGTAACCCAGAAGAGACTCTATCCCAGAAGGGTGACTGCAGGATCAGACATATGTGCAGTGACCCCCATGATACCTAAAAAAATGTTAGTTAGAATGCAGTAAAATAAAAGCAAATTTAGGGATAGCCTACTTGACAAAAATCCGAGTATCTCAGGCAGATCTGTGGCTGATCCTCTCAGTGCTGACAGAAGTAGGCGTGAGATTTCCTATCATGTGCCAGAATGCACTAGGAACAAGAGGAGGACCAGGGTGTCTTTACCCTGGGCACAAGAGTTAATATAATTTGGTAGTAATTGGTCTGAGCAGCATTTCAGACTTTGATTTCAAGTGTGCAGATAGCCCAGTTTCCATCTGAAGAAGCCAGCAAACAAGCACACCAGGAAACAGTACTCATAATGCTGTTATCATAATTTTTCTTTTTCTTACGTGCTTGAGAAACAAAAAACAGAGGCCACTGCGTAATATATATTGAAAAAATTCAGCCATACCAACCTTTGAAGAATCACATCCAAAATGCTATTTTAAATCAAAAAGTATGTGTGTTGCACTTTGGACCAGCTTGCCAGCTGATGTAAAACAGTTCAGCTCCTTTAATCATATGGGACTATGCCAATTTACATCAGCTGAGGATCTGTCTAATAATAATATGTGAAGCAGGGCTTCACCACATACTGTACTGAATGTTGGAAAACATCCTGTACTTAAATGCATGCAGCTCTTTAACTCAGAGTATGAGACTGGCCACATTGTTTGACATAAGGGTTAGTTTTCAGATAGTGAAATTTCAGTTGCCAGGTGCCAGAGGCAATTTATCAGACACTCATAAAATAAAGATCAAAAAGCCCATCAGTCTCCCACTGCATCTGGGATCTAGGAAGGAACACTTACAGCCCCCTATCCTTTAAACAGCTCTCACTTAAAGAGCTCACTGTTTATAATAACAAGAAAGGAGAAAGGGGTCAGGTCAAAACCAGCAGAACAGCAGGTGGTGTTATAAAGTTTTTTTCCGCAGTTAAAACTTTTGTGAAATAGTAGTTCAAATGTACCCAGATGAGCCTGTTTCAAATTTTTAATTTGTATTTTTAGATAATTTTGGCTATTAGAGTACAAATCACAAATGACTTGACCTCATTTTCTCTGCTATTTACTCCAATATATTACAAAAATAATCTTGAAGGATTTCCTTTCATGCTTCCCTTTTGACTGAAAGCCCTTATTACACACTGCTGTATTAACATTTCAGATCCAGAACCAAAATTCCTCCAAAGTTCAAAGAGGCTTCTGACTAGTGTTCCAGTTCATAACCAGCTTAGCTAGAAGGATGCAAGATGAGAAGTTTGGATTCAGATCTGAACTGTACTATTTAATATCCAATGAGCACTCACACTTGGTCTTTACTGAGTTCAGAGATGTGAACTTTGTGTTCTGAATTTTTTCTATGTCAAGGCCCTGTTTTTGTCATCAGTTCTCCTCAATGGGAGAGGAGAACCATCTTATCACATTCAAGGAATATGTAAATTTATGGTTTGAGCCCATCTCTTACAACACCTTTCCTCAGACTCAAAATAAGCAGCCTCCATGAGGTATGAATTAGCCACACATGCTGAGAGTTGTCACCAGAAACTCACATAAGAACATCTCTCAAGAGATGAAGATAAGATATGTCTCTGTCCCAGAGGAGTTAGTGAGCATATCATGAAAGCTCTTCTCTAGTCTGCAACTGACAGTGATGTGATCTACTAATTAAAATATACCATTATCACTGAGAACACAAGATCAGAGGAGGTCTCCTCTGATGTACTAAACACCTCCTACAAAGTACTGAGCATGCATCGCTTCCAGGGACCTCAGCAATAGGGAGAACTGAACACGTTGGAGCAGAAAGTATGATATTTGTCTTCAGTAAATTTAACTCTTTAATTTAAGTATCTGCCCAGGCTTTGTGTATATTAGATGTAAAGAAGGATGGGATTAAGATAAATTATCATCCTAATTGCACTCCAACTATGGCATTCTGGATAATGCTCTGGAGGCTCTTGCCTCCATAGTCAGCCCTGTGAACCTTGGCTTCTACATTAAACACTTAAATTAGACTCCTATTATTGGCAAAGTGAACTACCTTCCTAGCACAGAATGAAACTTCTGAAGTCTGTGCTATTTTCTCATGAATCCTTTCAGAAGTGACCTCTGTTGCTGTTACCTCCACTGAGTCCAACAATTTCATTACCACTGAATTTAGTAATAGTCAATTGTTAGGAATAAAAATGCATCAAAGTTCACAAACACAGTGCTCATCATTTTTCCGAAATGCAAACATTTTTCAACAGTTACTGCACAGAGATACTAAAAATCCATGGGAAAGAAGTGGTGTATGTTGAACGCAAAAGTAAAATTATTATTTTCTGGCAAGTATGACTTTTTTTTATAAGTGATCACAGCATTGTTATTGGACACCAACATCCAGTGGACTAGTCCCGCTAATTTTCAAACTACTATCAAGCTTCCCAAACAGCTTGCCCAGGAAATCATTTTTCTACTCCAAAGCATGAGTCAGGTCTCCCATTTGCGTTGGACATCCATTCAAAAAAGCTTATTTGGCCCTAATCCCAGTCTCTGAATTCTGTGTGGTATCCAGTATAGTGGATGCATTATTTTGAAATGCTGTAATATTGACTATGTTATCTTTGTTTTGTAACTATGATCCCATAGAGCTTTTCTTTGTATTTCCAGCATTCATTTCCCAGGCAGTTTTATACGAATGTAATGAGGTGCTATTATTAAAGCCTATTAACTTATATATGCTTGTTGCCTGATGAGAACTCAATTTTATTTTCCTCAAGCATCAGGCCAGATTGCAATCAAGTAGTTTCTCCAGCGATTATCCCTACAAATTCATTACCCTATTTCTTAGTCTGAGATAATGCCACAATAGAGACCAGGCCAAAATTTTCCTTTTGCTAAGTTCCAGCAAGGATATATTTACTCTTTTCACACTAATTGACCACAGTAAGGTAATTTTTTCCTTCATTTCTTTGTTTCTTCTCCTTTTATTTTTAACTTTACTCCCAGAAATAACACTGAGATATTTATGGATTGTGCTGAGCTCATGGGTTGTGGTTAAGATTTCTGCATAACTGAATAATTTCTTTAATTTATCTAACAGCCCTAGCAATAGGCATGTGCAGCACGTTTCGGCATGAGACCACACAAAAGAGGAGGCTCCGCATTCCAGGTCACCATCTCCAGGGGCCAGAGGAGAGCGAGGGCTGCCAAATTGGTTAGATGGGCCCCAGCTCCGCCCTGCAGCTGTCATAGCCCTCCCACGCACTGACAAGGCGAGGTTTTCCCACCCTTCTCTGACCTCCAGATACCTACGGACCATGGAAACCTGCCCAAAGCACCAAGGAGTCAGGCGCCTTTGCTAGAAAGGGCTGGAGGAGGAGAAAGGCCTTGCAATGAAAGCACAAGGTTGTCTGGCTTCACTTCCTAGTTCTTCTGCAGATTTCTTGTGTGACCTTGCAATTTACTCCCTCTCTTCCCACCCTGTTTTGGCTTTATATTACATAAAACATAAGATAAGGGCTTGTACTTGTGATTAATGGAGAAATTGGGGCCACCAAACTGTGCTCAAGTCACTAATATACTTCACAAAAACAGTGCAAAATCAAAAAGAAAGATTAAAAAAGAGCTTGTCAATATAGACTAAAGAAGGCAAAGAGCTGATTCCTTATCACATAATCAACAATATACCTTTTACAGATATTAATAATTCATCAGTTGAGATATGTGATTCTGCTCTTACCTGCCAAAAATGATATTTCAAACATATTAGGCTCCTGAGAAAATATTTTCAGACTGAATCTCAAAGAAAACATTTTATGGCACTGAAAATCTCCCTTGAGGTTCCTTAATTGATATACTTGTGAGTGTCCAAAATGTACAGATTTTTGGAAAACAACTTTCATTGAACTGGAATTCATCCTAAATTTCTTTGGCACTCATTAAATGATATCTGAGGTGATTTAACAAGTATTTTGCAAATACCAGACCTAAAAAAAAAGTGTTACTTCAAGTTCTCTTAACAGATAAGGTATTATTGTAATGGGTGAGCAACTTTTTCATAGCAGCCCTTTCAGCTGAGGATCCAGTCAAGTATGATTATCTGGTCCACATAATTATATTCCTAATTTGTGGCAGCTATTAGAATGGAGGTTCCTAAATTCCCTTGGCAGTCAAGGGGGAAAAATAATCCTTTATTGGAAGACTTAATCTTCTTAGTTTTATACACTTTAGAATGGCAAAAGTGACTCCTTCTAAAGAGAAACTTCAGGCATTAGTTATCCAGAGAATTGAGGATAATTTCATTTGGTATTTAAATACCAAATGAAAAATTACTAGTTTTATGTGAGGCTTTTCTGCGATACAAAGGAGTATCACGTGACATATTTGTAATGTCAATTTTTTTAACTTGTCTTTACCCAGGAATATCTTTAAACCAGCTTAGAAGCCAAACCATGGCAGAGTAATGAAACTCTCAAGGTTTCAGATTTAGTTCTCTATGATTTTCACACCTGCTAAAGTCAGAAGACTTTACATATGCATTTCTGATGTGAATCTTGTCACTAAATCTACTCAATTATTATTTTTTTGCTATGTAAAACTGCTCTCTCAGTAAAAGACAGGTTCACCTGTCCTTGGCTACTTCTTTCCACTGGTTTTATGATTTTTCTAATCTCTATTTTTTTCTCTCATTATTAATCTTTTTTAGTAAATTCCTGCTAATTTCATCTTTTCCTCCTTTCCCTCTCTCCCCCAAATCCCATCATCAGCGCCATATCTTATCTTGTCAGATGCTAGTTCCCTATTCACATCTACCAAAGCTCTTTAATACAATTCCCACCTACCTCTGAAAAATTCTCTCTGCCCATTCCCACGCTCTCTCCCCAAGCACTTCCCAATCCTTTTGCCTATCTGCTCCAGTTGGCTCTTTTCCTGGTCCCTGTGGTCCTTAGGAGCTGCCAGCTGGCCTGCTCTCTCTCTTCTTCCTCTGGAAGTGAGATACTCTTGCTGTCCCCACCGTCCAGTGTGGAATGAGGTTCATGTAACTCCATCTCAGTAGGAGAGATCTAAATTCATCTGCTTGCTCTCGTGTTGTTGACATCATTTCTGTGGCCAGACTCTTGCAAATCGAGAAGTTGTGCACAGCTGTGATTGGAGGCACATTGAAGAGGCTCATGGACATCAGCTACTGGATGGAGTCTAAATTCCTTGATGGTTTTATCAGAACATCACCAAATGTTGATTTGCCTTTAGGTCGAAGAGTTCAGACTCTTGTTTTGGTAGTAGAAACATTTTAGTTCTATATAGAATTAGTGAAAAAAATAATAAAAAAAAAACTTTAAAGCTTTCAGTAAAAAAGGAAGCATTCTCCAAAAATGTTGACAGAAAGATATTTCATTTACAATAAGATGCATTTCTCCCTCCATATTACTTTAATCCGAAACTTTGGGATTTGAGTTTGGTTGCAGTGTCTTAAGTAGCTATTGATTTTTCTTTGCAGGGTGTTAATATCTAGATTACAAATTGCCAAGAGTTAAGCTCCTAATGATATGATTATTTAATGTTTCTAGACAAAGGGAATTATTTTTCTTGTATGTTATGAGAACTAATCATCATGGGAACAAAAGGAAAATTTGGCTACTGAACTAGAGGAACTACTAGATCTATTACTTTCCTGGAAACGTTTCCTTTTAGTTGGCTAAAGTATATTATGAACATGATATACTTTATATATACTTTATATGAATGATAATGCAGCACATGCTTATGTGGAAGGGATGACCTATTTCTGTCCATTCTCTGAGGAGACACACAACATCTATTTGCCTTTCAGACACCGCATAGCATGCTAGTATATTTTAGTGTGTATTTACACTAGAACTGAATGCAACCACAGTTCTATAATTCCCAAATTGCAGATGGTTCATGTCTGGGCCATTCAGTGTACTGCCTGCATCCATTTATATCAACAAGCTTGCACATAAAAAGCTCTTTCCTTTTAATATCTTTTGTCATCCTTTTTGATTATCTACAGAGCAAAGTCATCCTCTTATAAGAACTATCTCAAGTCTTCTTCTGGGAGTAAATTTCCTTTCATTTGACCGACATAAATGAGAAGAAATTTAATATCCAATTACTGTATTGTCTTTTCTCCCAGATGGTATTCTGAATCTGTGTTACATTTATTTCCCCTTGCTCTGACAGAACCAGGTCATTCTTATCTGTATCAACACCAACTTATTTTCGACACCCACAATATGTTGGAGGGTTCAAAGGACTCAGTTTGGCTTTTTTTGTCACAGATCCATAGGGAAAACTTCCTTCACTCTAGAAGTGGTTCCTCACCCGTCTTCCACTCCCTTTCTTCACAAGAACAAACAGATGAGAGTAAAAATATTTGATTTAGAATCCAAGTAGCAAAGATAATGACTTAGCTGAGCAGCACATGGGAAAACTACTGTATCATTATTATAAGGTCCTCGAAGGCTCAAATGACACTAGAAGTCCTGAAGAGAAAAACATATCAGACCTAAAATACTTTTTATACCTCCTCATCTCTCAGTTTGAAGCATCAGTGTGGTTCATTGAGAAAAACGTCATATTAAAAAAAAAAAAAAGTTATTTCAGCACTGAATTCACCACACCATTTCCATATCTCACAAATGTACTGTGATGCAGATTCTGATGCTTATTTGAAACTTTGCTTTGTCCTCCAGGCTTCTAGCAGTCTTTCTGGGCAGGATCTGTGAGCTCTGAGAACACCACATCTTTTGTAAAAATAATACATGTTATGGAAGACACTATCATGGAGGGCAATAAAATGCAGGCTTCTGAATTCTCGTGGGTGCATGTGTGCACTTATGTGTGTGTATATGCAAGCAAACATCTCAGAGAAAACCTGATAGGAGGTGAGCAGTTTTTTTGTTATGTCAAATTCTGTGTAGAAAAAATGGATTGGGAAAGAAACTATGTTTTAAAAAAAAAGAAAAAAAAAGACTTACTTTCTGTTTTGGTCCCTGATTTAAAACATTTGTGAGGCAATTCCTCTGAAAAACACAGAAAGCAATTTTTATTTTGCTTGCTAATTGACTATCTCTAGCCCAGAACGGTAAAGGAAATGCAGTTATGCTTGGATTATACCCAGTTTCACCATCACTGATTGATCTTCTACTGAGAAATCAGCACCAAAGGTCTGTCATGCGCTACTGCTTGGCAGAGGGGAAATGGCAGTGTCAGAACAGGGCACTCAATGTCAGGAAGGCAAAAATAGAATTCTGAGAGCAAATTTAATGTTGGTTTTGTAATTCATCTGTGGTATTACATCCTTTATAGTTGGGAATGCTTTATTAAATACCATGCATTGTTTAAAAAGTGGTTTGCCAACATTTTTTTTCTATTTCTTTTAAGCATAGAGCCAGAAAAGTAACCGCTTTCTAGACAACACTGATAGTTTAACTTCAGAAAATGTACTAATGCTGATAGTGTCAAAGAAGAAACACTTCTCTGACAAGGACTGAGCAGAGGCTGCACAGCAGATAAGGAAATTATTTTTTTAAATTAAGCCAAAGGAAAATGGAATAAAGATAAAAGCGCAATCAAACACCTTTTTTTTTTGCCTCAAGTGACAGAAATCTGTTGGATTAATACAAAATCAACAGGAGTGCCCCTAAGGAACAAAGTTATCTTGAAACTTCTTTATCAAATGAAACATTCTAAGAATCTGTTTTAATTAAAAGCATTACTTCTATCTCTTACCAACTGCAATCTTCTATTTGGCACAGCTTTAATAACAAATGGCAAGTACTTAAACAAATGGGATTTCAGCCATGGAATAAGGACCATATCTATCCATTTGGTTTGTTTAGAGTCCATTCACATCCTGACGGATGTCTCTAGGACTTGCACAGATGTAGTAAGAGAAGTGTATGTTTTGTTTTGTGTTGTTTGTTCTCTTTTATACGGTAGTGATTTGACATCATATTGGAGGAAGAGAAACCTGCTTACCCACTACCATTCTCCCCCCATTTCTGGTAGGCAGAGCACAGCTGGATGCAACCTCGATGGTGATAAACAGGAGAAAATTTTTCCCTTCTTGTATGATGCAAATATTTCTACAGAAAGATATTGATTTAGCTGTGCTGTTCAAAACATGCAGCCTGATATAAAGTAGCTACATAGTTACTTCAGTAGTTAAGCTTCAAGTATTTCTTCAGAGAAGAGTGTGGGAATTGAGATTTACTACATGTGCCCCAAAGGAGATTTTTTTTGTCCAGTTTAAGATTGTGAAATACTCTAATTTTGTCGTTATTTTTCCTTTTGTAATTCCACAGTAAACACATATTGCTACACTGACATGCCCAGTCTTTCAAATATTAACATAGCAGAATAAACTTTTATGGTCACATGGATCAAAGTACTGGACAAAATAAATAATATGCTTAAGTGTCTCAAGGAACAGGAATGTGATCTACTATGTCCAAAATAGAAATCCAAAAGAGTTAGAGAAAAATTTCTTCATCTTGAAATCAGATGAATGACCGCTGGGTTTCATTCAGCTTCATGAAATTTGTATTTAGCACAAAGAATAAACAACATATGAAAAATGAAATTTGGCTCTGTCTCTGCAAAGTGAATGTATGTGTTTAACTTTATGGAAAACAAAAGAATACGACAACTATGGTGTTACTGCATGATGGTTTAAGCCACTGGATCTGTGACTTCCTCAAGGTTTGGCATAATTATATGTAATTTTTTTGCAGACCACAGAAGCAGTCATTGCTCCCTCATGTATAAGTTAGCTTACATTCCATTTAAATACCTGAATTTTAAAAGGAATTTGTAATGCAGCAGTTTTATTTTGCAGTTGCAAAATATAACTTCTCCAAAACTAGCTGCTGTACTTCACATAAGTATAATATTGCTATCAGCTGCCATTTGACCCCAAAACGTTTGATTTCTCTCCCTCTCCTACTTAGTAAGATTAAAGGCTTAGAAGTTCTGTTATACCATATCATACCATATGTTAAGAGGAAAGACTAATTTTGGCTGCCTACAACATTCCAAGCCCTATTTAAATAATATTAGCTAAAAGCTCAACTTATATAAATGCTTAAATCTCCAGATGTTAAGCCTTGAGTAACAAAGTCTTATGAGGACCAAAATCTGCAACTTACTGCTTTTGCAAGGTCTGCCATACTCCAGGGAGACCCACTGTTTCTTGCTAGAGTCCTGGAAGGTCTCAGCCATGAACTCACAGGATCCATTCAAACCCACTGAATTTCACTTAGGAAAGGATCTATTCAGGTCTTCTGATCACATCATTCTGCTGGTTAAAACTTGTTTCACAATATTCAGTTAAAGATGATTTCTCCTTTCCATTTGCTTAACTAGCTATTCACAGACAACTAACTGCAAGCCCCTCCAAAAAGGACAGCCAGGATGTTTGCACTAGCCATGCTCAAGAAGGCAGTAGCTCAGCTACAGGCAGTAAAAGAGCCAACAAGGAAAGAAAGGGATGTTACAAAGGGAAACCATGGGATCTAACATGATCACTGGTCCTGATCCATCCAAATGTAACTGCTAGCAAGTAACATTGCTCCATTTTGTAGGTCATGATGTGAGAAACAGAGGGGAGAAGGCAGTGACAAGAGCAGCAGTTCTCATAAGAGAGACATTAACAGAGGATAAATCTGGCTGACGTGCTGTGAACCAACAGAGACAAGAAAAGATGTATGACAAAGGTTGTCATACTTTCTGCATTTGTTTCTTTTGCTATTAAAGAGCGTCTTCATGAAGTTTTTCTATACGACCCATGAAATACCCTTACCTTGACCAACACCATGTAGGTACATGGATTAGAGATGAGCAAGAGACATATAAACACAAACTTGCTATTGAAGACTTAAGACTCAAAGACTCAACAACTGTAAGCCTGAATTTGACAAACTAACTTGGAAATAAAAGGAGGCATTCTTTGTGAGAAGACAGTGAGACATTATGGATATTACTGGCACATTTCTTATCTTTCTGTGTGTGAGGGTTGTGCTCCTTCCCCAGCTCAACCTGATTTCTCTAGTCCTATTCAGGTGTTAACTACCACATTATCTGATCCGGTAGTTGCCTTCCTGATTTCTTGCCCCACCCGGACATTAACCATCAATAACAGTCCTGATGGTCCTATTCTGACAGGGAGAGAGGGCTAACTGTGCGTACACCAGCCAACAGTCATTTCTGAATTCAAAGAATGACTATCAGTCAATCATTTATCCCATAAATATGGGGACAGCCCAACAGCCCCTTGAGCTCTTCTTGCATCCCAGTGGGCTGCACACCAGGATCTCCCCTTGAGCAGAGACGCCTCTCAAGGATACTCCTTGGGGTTAAGAGATCCTTCCCACTACGGATTCGTGGTAAGTGACTATAGTGTGCCTTTCTCCTTTTGAATCTGTAAACTTTACTTTGTAACTATGCACAGATCCCTTAGACATAAACAGTTGACCATGCGTGGGACTAGGACTGGATCCAACCGCATCCAGGCTCCTCGAAGAAGGAGTTTGGAAAGCAAGGGGGTCCTATGTGAACCTCGTGACCCAACAGGAGGGTGTCCTTGATAATTCTGTGTGTATCTTGAATCTCCATGCAGTAAATAATAAGTGACCTTGGCATAGAATCTCATGAAATCATTGTCATTGTCAATAAAATCTATTACCATTTCTTTCCCATGAGTGAAGTGCATTGTGTCACTCACCCCCATCCCCACCACTCGCTCCATGACACTGTGACACCACAGATTGGCCGCTATGGGGGATGTTGCAGCCTTGGTCAAAATGTCAGTGTAGAGGAGGAGGATCCTCTCAGCCAGCTTGGTTATCTGCATGGGAATTAATAAAGTGAAAAAATCAGTTATTTAGGCTGGATGATACAGCCCTCTGGCATAGCTCTGCCTTCTGAAATATCTATTCACACATATATATAAAGACACTGCAAATTACAATGTCATTAAAATATGCCATTTTAATAGTTATTTTAAAATAACAAAGAAAAATGTAAATCCTACAAACTTTACAGTATTTCTTATTTTTTTGATTCAGTGAAGTTGTTATGTTTTCTTTGGTACTCTTTTCATATAGCTCATTTGCCATTCTTAACTAGATCCCGTATTGTCCAGGCTGGATGACTGGTCCCTGTCTCTTTCACCACCGGACATACAAGCTGCCATGATTAGTTATGGATGAGATCATCTCAATAATCACAGAAGGTCCATTAATTATTGCAAAAATATTTCAATCTTTCACTAGAAATCCAACTGAGTTTGGCTTTGGAGCATAAACATGTCCTTATGGGCCTTCTCTTAAAACTAATGGCTTGCTTACAAGGAAGTTCTGAGGGTAAGCAGCAACCAATCGTGTTTTAATGTGGCACTGCAAATACGTCTTGTAAACACAAAACACTGCAGCTGATGATCTACATCAGACCCTACATATGGCAAGCATTAAGAAAGTATTAAACCTTCTACCTTGAAGAAAACAACACCAGCAAAGTGATTGTATTAGGTGTTGCATACAAATACCTATTTCCATTTTGTTCTAGGAGTTGCACAGTGTATTGACTCTGCTACATTCATTGACTGTTATATCAAACCTTCCAGCATAGCCCCAGCCGTATGTGGTGGGTTTCCTCTTAGATGCCACCTACCTGGATCAGTCAATTTATTATTCTGTATTATATAGCCAGACAGCTACTATTAGGCATTTCTGCAAGCTGCCTGTGAGGTTCCCATTAGAGTAGGAAATGTGTTCATTAGAGAAGACTTCTCCATTCCTGAGAAATTTCTTTACAATTAGTAGAGAGAAATCCACAGATTTTGGTTTCTCAAGAAGGCAATCACTAGAAGCTGCTGCAGAACAGAAAAAGATACAATCATGTCTTATATTACATATTACTATTATATTATACATTGACTAATTCTACAGAGTCACATTGTGCTTGAAATTTCTACTGTATCTTGCTTTTCAGTTTCCTTAAAAGTCCTGGAAGAGAATAGGGCCTCTCCAAAGTTTCTTTAAAAAACAAAAAAAGAAAGTATTTGGTACTAATAGTATGTGGCTTGGGAATTAATTTGGTTCCTTGTTTAACTGAATTTCAATGAGAGTCATCATGCATGACCAACACAACCAAGTGAAAAA
Organism: Crypturellus undulatus; assembly: GCA_013389825.1. Taxonomy (NCBI): domain Eukaryota; kingdom Metazoa; phylum Chordata; class Aves; order Tinamiformes; family Tinamidae; genus Crypturellus; species Crypturellus undulatus. The sequence goes on along the minus strand of VWPW01025445.1, from coordinate 415,615 downwards.
ACAATACTTGAATCTCAAAAGATTTCTCACATCCTAAACACCTAGATGTATTATGCCTCCCAAAAGAATCAGGAGTGGTAGTCCAAGGAGACAAAAAAAAAGCCCTATCATATACTGATTCATCTGACATAATGTGCACAACAGAGGCTGAACAGAACACACACTTCATTAGTGTAGCAGGAAAGCTCTTGCCAGAGGAGGAAAGCTGAAGAAGGGAAAGGAAGATGATCAATACAGTTTCTTATGTATATTTTTGGTGACAATTGTGTTTTTTTTCCACAGCCCAAATATGTACATTCTACAGAGCCTTCAATGATATTTCTGCATTGCTTGCATCCCCTGAAGCTTCTTTGAAGGGTCCAAATTGCTTCTCCTCTACCTCAGGTCTCTCGCCTTTCTTCTCTCACCTTGAAAGAAGAAAGGCCAAAGCATAGGTTTGTCCTATTAGAGCTCTTTACTTACAACAAAGCTTACATCAAAGATGTAAGTTTATTTAATGTTGATCTGCTATGATATGGCAAAGTTACAGGCTTATCTTATACCGAGTTTTTCGGATATCTAGGTTAGTATCGTGTTAACTCGGTGCCAATTTTAGAGGTACTTTAGAATCTAATAGCGAGATACAGGATGAGGGATAGGAAAACAAAATGAGAACAAAGAGATTTTTTTAACAGGATTAAAAAGCAATCAATAGCAAAACAGATATTCCCGGTGATAAAAAATTCCTTGGAAACCAGCCATTCTTACTATAACGTATGTGTAAGAAGGAGAACCTTAGAATGGTTCCACTCCATTTATATACCTCCCACTGTTTTCATCACTGTAGCTCATGATAAGCCCTCTCCTTCACTTCTGTCTTTCTCCCTCACAAAACCTTATGATCTTTCCTATTTTTATGGTTTTATGCTTTTAAATTGCTCTAAGTCTGCTGGTAAAAGAGAATGCCTAAATATATAACAGATACACCCGTTCACCTTGGGATGAATGTTTTATCGGTTCAGATGTCATCATATTCTTCACAATCACATGTTCCTTTCTCCAACACACATGGCAAGCAGCTGTATTGTACTGGCACTGCTCTTACTCACAGTTTAAATCTGAGAGACAGAGGATTTAAAACTAAACCAAAAATAATACAACAACACTGACCTCTTCCTAAAGAGTACTACTTTTAATCAGCGGAGAAGAAAATAAGATGAATTAGGAAGCAGAAATTATGCAATAAATAGTATTTCCCCTGTGTGTAAAAGATGCTGTTCCAAAGCAGAAAAGGACATTATTAGCCCAAGATCTGTACCTAGTGGTAGTCTAGGAATGGTCCAAGTTTCTGATCTAATCTTCTTCAATGTTCATTGAAGACAGAGGACTGAATATTTGCTTCTTGCATAGTTAGGTAGCAGTGCTCTAAAGATAACACCCAGTGTTTAAGTGGCACTTTTCATTCAGATGTCTTGAAGCCCTTTCCAGGGGTGTAAAGTGCAGTTTGCCTATTTTACACAGACAGAAGAGTCAAGATACTCTTGGGTTAAGGAATCTGCCCAAAGATAACCTTTAATTTCACCCAATGGACAAGTTCAGATTTATGGCAATCCAGGCAGTTGCTCTTCTATCTACCCATTCTCTAGTATTTTTCCACTCTGTCACATTTCATGCTACTTGAGCAGGAAAAAGACATAAGATTTTCTAGCAGACCCTTTGGCCATTCACACTGTGTTTACATCTTGCTCTGTAGAGTAATCATGTCCTTGCTAACGAACAGAGGGAAAGGGGCATTAGTGACTAACCATAGAAGTGCTGAACACTTATTCTGTGGAAAAGCTTTAAATCAGATGTTCACCTAAAGTTTTGTCATTTAAAGACCTTAATCAGAGATTGCAGAGACTACAGAGAGTGCAGGGACTGACATGAAACTTTTACCCATTGCAAATTCTTGGAACAAATTACTCAGTACAGTAGAAAATCCTATTGCATAGCAAAGCCTAAAGTGTAGTGCCCGGTTGCAAAGATCTTGACTCCCGCTTGCATCAGGACAGAAACCTTTCAGCATGATTGTGTAGAACATAGCAATCAGCCATATCATATATTTAGACTGAGAACTCTTCTTTCATTTCTGCTGTACTGACAGAGTGGAAGTTACACTGCATACAGTTCCCTGATGTCATTTCATGCCCTTCCTCCTTTTTTTTTCTTCAGATAATGGAAAAATAGAAGAGCTACTGAAGACTTCAGTGACCATCAGGCAGAACAGGTCATGACTGCCACTTTTCAGAATCATCAAAGACACAGATTTAATTGGGACAGTTTATCTCTTCCCAAAGCCTCCCTACTATCAGTTGCAGTAAGACCTTTCATGGCAGAGAACAGCAACTAGCATCATGACAAGAGCACGTACTGTTCCAACTCACGATACCACATCATCCCATTGCTTGTTCTGTCACTCACATTGGTGCTGCTACCATCTCACATTATTTCCCTTGCTATCGTGCCAGCCGTCTCTCAGCACCAAAATTTCTTTAGAGATAGCTTAATAGGCCATCGGTTATGAACTTGGTTTGGAAGCTTTCTTCCCTGAAAACAGTAATGTTGAGAAGCTGCAATGACAATTGCACATACGCAGCTTCTCTGATACAAGCGACCAGCCTCTCATTTGGGTTGAGGTTAAGAGATGTCAGGTGGCTGTGACCAGAATCTCTAACCAGGATAGTCCCAGGGCATGACAGAAGGCTGCTTGGTGAAAGCCAGTACCGGAAAGGGAGCCAGAATATGGAAACGATTGTGAAGCGTAGGATATCCAGCAGAATTACTCAAATTGGGAAGCGGCCAGGACACGGAGACTAACAAGATAAATGTGGAGAATATGCTGTCTTTATTACTAACTCATCTATGTATTTTCCTTTCTCCTCTGCACATTTATTGCTGCTTGATAAAGCTTTCCAATAGCACTGTAACATATCAATGGGCCATAGTTTACAAATAACAGCCTGGTGAAGCAGACCGGTAAAGCCTGATATTTTGAATACTTCCAGATTTCTGGGTGTATCCTTCCATTATTCATCTTAATAAACATATCCTAGGATTACAAAATGGATCAAAGCCTGTGATATGTCAAAGGGAAGTGCAGCCACCCAGTGGTCATTCAGCGTTACATTACACAGCAAATACTTCATGGATCCCATCAAATCTTCTATTTCTTAAAGACATAAGAAAGTCAGTTTACATAGAGTGTAGAGGATGCAAAATCATCACAAATTGTACACTTTGGTTATTATATCTTGCCTTCCATGAGATAAAACAACAGATCTCAAAAATCTAAAGTAAGCGGCATTATTAGTCAATATATTTATGAGCAAGATTTCCATACAATAGACATATAAAATATTTTTACTATGGTGTTTCAAATTATTTGTATTCTAGTAGTCTCAGTAAGTCCCATCTGGAATCATAGACTCATGATCCTGGATGATATACTGATTTCTAATAAATAGTAGCCTTGTCCCTAAAGACTTTAACATTAGACAGAGGAAAAAAAAAGTAGAAGTAACACCTAGTTCTTTATACACATAGGGAAACCAATCCAGCAACGGTTTTATGTGACTTTCAAGGTCACTCCAGAAATCTGTGGTGAATCTGAGATGAATCTCTGTCTTCCATTTTAGCATTCTTTACTGAGCATTGATTTAAATTCACATTGTCTTTCATTTTCCCAGAGTCTTTTAGGGAAATGATGGAAATTTGAAAAACCGTGGAAAAAGAATACTAGCAATGCAGCTATTCTGAAACAACCTTTTTCTTGTCATGGAAATAAAGTGGCTGGAATTTAAAAGTTTTTGCTTAGATGCAATGGACTAGCTATATTAATTTTTCAGAATATAATTCACTAAACTGGCCAAAAGATATATCAAACAACTGTGTCAACTGGTTGTTATAATGTGCTTTCACATTATTACAAAAGAGAGATCATAACACATCAGAAAATTAACACTGTGTTAGAACCTAAAAGCCTGAGTGTCCAGAGCTAGGGTTGTAATGCAGGTTTGAGAGTAAATTGGACTACTGCTTGAACATATTAATAATAATATCTCGAAGCTGTGTTCATGTGATTCAGAATGTCTGAAAGAGAAAAATAGATCCCTACAAGTATTAGATACATTTGGTGATATGTTGTTAAGTATAGTTATATAAAATAAAGTTCAAAAAGGTGGGAGGCATTATTCTTTTCAACTCATCTTTACTTTTCAGCCCTAATTAAAAAAAAAAAAAGTGTAGTCAGTTGGAGGTTGCATATTTTGCAAAAATCTTGAAACCTTAATGAAATCTCAATAGTGAGCAATGAGCAGGCATGATGTGTGTCAGGCTATCTGAGGTGGAGTCCAAGTTCCTGTGATTCAGCTACTACTGAATGGTAGAATAAATCCTGCAGACTCAGACTGGATAGTCATCAGGCCAATATTAAAAGTCCTTTAAAAAATGCTGCCTTCCTTTGCACTGAATTAGTACATATGATTGACTAGATATTAAACCTCATGATTTAGGGCACAAAGCCACCAATAATTATTATGTTAAGTTAGGTCTGTGTTGGGGAATCATTGGGCAAGGAGAGGACCATAATTTCCACTGAAGCATCTCATCTACTCATTGGTTGCTGTTGGGTACAGACTACTGTACTATGGATCTGATCCATTGTGGCAGTTCCTATAGTCTTCTATTCAAGGTACATAAAGCAGCATTTTCAGTTAATGAAGCTTATCTGAGAGGGAAAACTTGTAAAGAAACCACGATTACAATCATTTGAAATATTCCGCCTTTAATTCCCCCCTTTGATAATATTCCAAGATACTAGGAAAGCACTACTATTGGCTTTGCAAAATTCAGAGAGTTCATTTCACATGTCATCCCCCAGCCCCATCCCTATTTGGTAGTCTCTTCTACCAAACAGTCAAAGTAATTCAAGATGTTCTTGAAAAAATTAAAAATATAGATGTGAGTGACTGAGTGTGTGTGTGTTTGCATGTATGCGCACACATACGTATATACATATACACTCACACATATACACATATACACTCACACATATTTTTAAACGCAACTGGAGAAATTAATCATATCTCAGGAACTTGTTCACAAGTATTTACCCTCCTTACTCATCAGTTCCTGACCTGATGGGAATACACATAGGCATTCTTTTCAGTTGAACTTCAGTTGCAGTTTTAGGAGTTATTAGCCGTAGATGGCATGCAAAACCTGAGCGGTGCAGAGAACAAAACAGAACAGTTACATAAATCTCCCTGCAAAGAGGATAGTCCTCAAAGAAACAAAACTAATTAAGCCTGATTTCATGTGCCTTAGGATTTCAGAGTTGGATTCTCTAATATCTCAGAAAGGGTTAAGTCTCAGTTAATATTCAGCATGTTTTTTTTTTCCCATTGGTAGCCTTAATTTTCTCCTAGATAGCCATAGATAGCCTCCTTGCAGACTCCTGCAGTTTAGACTGCAGTCTTCTCTTTGCAGAGATCTCAAACAGTCCTTTTCACAGAATCACAGAATCACAGAATCACAGAATCACAGAATCACAGAATGGTTGAGGTTGGAAGGGACCTCTAGAGATCATCCAGTCCAACCACCTGCTCCAGCAGGGACACCTAGAGCACGGGGCACAGGGTGGCATCCAGGCCGATTTGGAAGAGAAGGAGACTCCACAACCTCTCTGGGCAGCCTGCTCCAGGGCTCTGTCACCCTCACAGGAAAGAAGTTCTTCCTCATATGGAGGTGGAACTGCCTGTGTTTCAACTTGCACTCATTACCCCTCATCCTGTTACTGGGCGCCACGGAGAAGAGCTTGGCCCCATCCTCCCTACATTCTCCTCTCAGTGTAGTGTACATCCTCTCCTCTCAGGAGAATGTTGATTAGATCCCTCTAAAATCCATAGGAACCTGGTAGCTTTGGTAGGTGCTCCACTGCTCAAAAATAGTTATCAGGAATACAAACGCATCATCCCATAACCTCTCTTTCTACAGGAAACAAATAGAAAATCAATATAAAAATAACTTTTAAACAACTGTTTTGAGTTTTGATTTTTTTAATGAAGTTTGGTGGAAAACGAACTCATAGTAAACTATTTCCTCATGGTCAAATTAAGTCAAAGTAAGACAAGAATTGTCCTTCCATCTGCTTGTAGAAACCATAATCTGCTAACTTTAAAGATTCAATTTTGTATTCTGTAGATTTGCAAGCAGTTTTTAGTCACGGCCAAACCAGGTCTGGCTGCAAGTACTACATTTGCTTCCAATTGAGTAAAATGAAACTTTTGCAAAAGTATACTTGTATTGAGTTTCTGAATGATATGCATTAGTGATCAGTGCTTCCACATTTGGACAATAATTATAAGTGGGGTCTGAAACAAAATTCCTGGAAGCAAATACCCTCATTTATGCATTAATTTCTAATCTAAACCCAGATGCAGCTCTGAATATCACAAATAAGAACTCCCTCCATAATGAGCAGAACCAAAACTTCAGACCTGATCCTCTGAATTCAAGGATTTCAAAATCCAGCTCTGAATTTGTGGTTTGGAACCTAGTCTCTTTCTAGAGATGTTTTCAAAGTTAAAATCTAGTAATGGGCATGCAGTTTCTAATGTTTTTCTCTTCATAAAATATTTCTATATATCTTTCAGCTGGTCAAATTATCCTATTTGAAACGCATTTGTAATTTGCTGCAACTGAGTGACCTGCTTGTGAGACTGTATCTGATCATTTGCAGGCTCTGTTAAATAACAGCTTGTATATGACTTTAACAGATGGTTTAGCTAACATACAATTTCTATAGGTATATAATAAAACATTTGGAATAAGAAAATATAATGGCCTCAAGACTCCTGATTTTTGCAAGTCATTTGGTCCTAGCTTTACAGGACCGCAGCTAAAAGTACTCTATAGTGAAAATTATCATAGGTAAACTGAACGTAACACTATTTAAGTAATACTCCAGAAATTCTATTCATGTGTATATGTCTACTCATATGAATTCATATTTATGCATATAAAAACAATTTCACGGACAGATACAAAGGGTGAGGTCTATTATTTCCAAACAAGCAGTTCAATCAGCACTGTTTTGGTTTGTTTTGATTGCAGTTTCAAATATTTCTACAGTCTTCAGAGAATAAATTTATTTTGAAGAAGTCATCATACAGCTGGTATGAGAAAAGAAACAGCAAACTGTTACCAAGAAATTTCTTCTTGACAGATACTGTGTTTTAAAGAATATGCTCTGGCAGAATGAAGTGCAACTCCAAAGCCAGGACCCTCTCCGTAGAGAAGGGAAGGCATCTACTTCAGTTTAAATGATATCTCCCGTCAGGGAATATACTAAAATGACATGTATTTTATCCTCTACCTCATTTTTTCTTTTGAAATCGTGATGCACAAGTAAATGAAACACAGCCCCATATCTTCCCCTCACACAGCTGAAATGAGGCCACTGGACGTCACCAACCCATTCCACAAGGTTATTCCACAAGGACCTGTCAATCCTGTGTTCTTGACTCAGCCAAAACACTCCAAGCTCTAGAGGAATCCACAGCTGACCATGGAGGGAACGTAAAAGGACCAGCCCCCTGTTAGCCTTTGTCAACACATTTGTTAATCATTTGTCCTCTATTAATTACATGGTAGTTTGTTCAGCTAATATTAATTCTGCTGTGAACATCAGAGAATGTCTTGTGCACAGATTTGTGGGTGTTCTGCACGTGTATTAATGAGAGAATATGTCATTCTGCAGACTCAAATAGCTGTGTATCAGCATGCTTTGCCAAAATATCTCCTCGGACGCGTTTTTCTTAAATATTGCAAGCCACAAAAAGGGATACAACACTGCAAAAATTTTCAAAATTTCTATTTTATTTTTTCTTTCCAATCTGTCTTACCACTTAAAATGCCTTCTGTGAGCATGGCTTAATTTTTCAGCTTAAAATAAAAGAGAATCCCAAAGCATTATTAAGTAATGAGAGTAGCTACTCATTTATATCTTAAGGGTGTCAGAAAAAATACCCAGCACCACTGCAAATAAACAAACAAACAAACAAGTTCCAGCAGATGAAATCAGAGCTTATAAAATTGTCACTGCCAGTCCTGCAGCACATACATGTGTGATTCTAATTTATATGAATTGTTCCAAGTCTCATTTACCAAGCAAAATTACTGTCAGTAGAGATACATCAGTCCGTCAGGAACATTTTCATTCTATCTTTCAAATTAGAACATGTTCATTAGGCTATACAACCTAATATTAGCTATACAAATTAGAACATATTGATTAATTTATAAAACATATCTCATGGGAAAATGTTAATTTCTAAAAATAGATTGAAAAACTTTTGCATTTGAACTGAGACTGTGTCTCTAAAAATTAATATATTCCTTCTACGGCTCAAAATGAATGTTAGTTGAAAATCCCCCAAAATATATTAAAAACAACCAAAAATGCTTCCAAATTACCAAAACAAAATGTTTCAGCTGATCTGAACCAAAAATGTGTCTTCTGAAATTATAGTCCATGATGTTTTTAGATTTTGGCTTCTTTGTCCTGATCCAGGACATAAACATTTTTCCATACTTCTGCATTTGGCCAGAATGTGAAATCTGTTTCCTGCCTATTTCTTTTTTACTACCATGACGATGGCAGCTCTCCTAGCAGAGTCACAGCTGTAAGATATCGGTTCAGTTGCAACTGCAAGAGTGATTTAACTGAGATACTTTAGATCAGTTCCACAGGCCTAAAGATGACCATTCTGCAAAAACAGGGTTTTTAGTTGCTAAGATGACTGCCAATATATAGTTTGAAAAAATCTCTCTGATCTAGCTTATCTTATAGTGTTAGCCACAAATTTATGAGTGGATAGTCCTCGATCTGCATTAATGAGTCTACTTCACCAAAGTGCAAAGGGCCTCTTGGGTCTCATAAGGCAATTTTATTGACAGTTATCATCTATATACTAATATATGAATATAGTGATGTCTTGTTCCAGAGAATACCAGAATTATTACATTTTAATAGATTTGATCTATTCACTCTACTAATTTTGTGTACCATTCATAGTCACTTTGTGACTTCTACAGTCATCTCCTAGATTAGGGAAAACAACTGTTTTAATTTCTTCTTTGCCTCAGCATTTGGAAGTGGGAAGACCCGGAGATGGATTGTGTCCTGCATTTCTTTCTCCCAGTTGGATGTGCTCCTCTCTTTCCCAAGCACAAGGTTAAAGCAGAAAAGAGTAGCCTTATGTATATGTTCCATTGGGTTTTGTGGCATATTGCGCAGTAAAACAGGTCAGAGACTATTTATTCTGTGACCAAACAGCATGGCATAACACATGTCCACAGTGGTAAAATTTATTTTCTCCTGAAGTAGAATGGTCACATTGAAATAACCATATCTGCCAATGAAATCTCCACAGCACACATAGACTCGGTGTGGAAGAGCCCAGCTCGGCATGACTCCACATGAGCTGACACCAAACCCTATGGGGAATCATGGGCCAGCACCAGATCCCTCAGATCCAGATCCCTCGGTTCTGCATTACTTATTGGTAGCCCACCTTAGGATCCTAGCAAGAGAGGATGAAAAGTAGATTGTGCTGGAGAACAACTTCGAGGACCCAAGCCAGTAGAAAACGTCCTATTGCCATGAATCCTCAGGCCTCAGACTGTAGGTCCTGCCTCCACAAAGTTGGAATCTGCTGGAGCACGGGGCATTAACACATGGAGGACTATCCTTGTTCTGAACTCCAGTGCCCCTGAGCCTCATTAACCCTTTATTTACAACATTTGATACTGTAGCAAAGCTCTGTGTTATCATGATATTTTCTTGGCACTTTTATCATGAAAGACTTAAATGGTATATATTGTACAGACTACCCAAAATACAGCACGGTAGTGAATTTCACGCTGCCACCCGGCTTGTATTTATGTATCTATGTATTTATTTCTTACAGAGAAAGCACTAATTTAAGAAGAAAAAAAAAAAAAAAACATGAAAGACGGCTGAAAGAGGTCAGCACCTTTAATTTTGACCCTAGCATCGCTCCTGGACAAACCACTAAGTAGTTCAGCTTGCGAAGGGTATAAATTTCTTAGAACCATGTGGCTAATGAGGACTGCAGAATAATGAATCACATCATCACTTCAAAAGATAATACATACAACCCTAATGTTTTCAAATTTCATAAAGATGACATGAGGGCAGTTGGAGATCTGCCAAACTCCAGAACAGTTATAGAGTTATATGCACAGTATCAAGGCAAAATGTGCACAGAGGAAAAAAAAATGTTTTTTTTTGTTTTTTTTTTAAAGAGACAGAAACTGGAAAATAATGTTAATGGATAAACAGACATACAGGGCCCCAGTTTTTTGTTCTCTGATATTTCACAGGCTGGCCACGTCTCTTGCATGATTAATTAGTCCCCTGCATGTTATGACCCCCATAATGCTTCTGAGATGGTAGACAATTAAACTGTATTTACTTTCCCTGTATGCATTACAAACCCCTTACAATGGCAGGAAAGATAGTAGTGATCTTACAAACATAATCAGCGGTTTTACACATTTTTAACAGTTATCTCAGTATAGATCACTGCACAAAGTAAGAGTTTGACCTATTAAAATATGTGAAACTATACTGATATATAAGTAGTTGTTATAATTAAATATAATATTAGCTGTCAGCAGATTTTGGACCAAGGTCTGTGTGTTCCTGCATGGCAGTTCATGCCGGGGCGGCAGCCAGGGGATCCTTCCAAGGCATCCTGCCAGCGCCGGCTCCTGCTCTGAGAGCAGCTCTTCAGGGATGCAGGGAGTGATGCCCCAGGCTTGCCCTCTGCAGAGGCCAGGGTAGCTACCTGCAGGAATGAGGGAGCTGCTTCAGCTGCGTTTGCTGCATGCAACTCTCTCTTCTTTGCTGTGCCATCACCAACAACACTGAGGAGTCCAAAATGCTGTCAAAGGCAAGGAATAAAAACCGTATAAAGTGTACCCCTTTTGGACTAAAGCTTTTCTATTTAGTGTACAATTTGCTCATGTGGAATCAACAATAATAAGAGTATTTTAGAGCTATATTCTAACTGAACCACAGAGAATGAGATTGGCTACTATACTGGGCAGGACAGGCCTTTTTTCTACATATCCCAGCTTTACCTTTTTAGACAAGAAAAAAACTATAGTGAGAGCTGGAAAATAAATCATTATGTTTTAAGTGCAGAAAGGACAGGCTTCTTTTTCAGCTTCGGTACCAGAATCACTTCCATATATAACCACAACATGGGAACCTACACCGAAGTCCATAATTTCGTTACATTCTTTCTCTTCTGCCTTCAGAATGAGGAAGCACTCAGAGAAGGCGTTGCAGCAGAGGTGACAATGAGGATTACAAGTGCCCTTTTAAACACCTCCATTAATTAAAAAAACAAAGAAGTGCAAAATACATTACACTTCTTAAAATCTGCCAATCAGCACTCTGAATGGGTGCTCACAATTACTGTTTGAGCAATATTTTACTCTTAAGTACTAAGGAAGAGCAATTTTGCCAAAACTCAGAACAAGTTCTCTGTTTTGTCAGCGTGAAATACTTGATAATTTGTAATGCATTTAGTCATTAATCATTTTAAAGGACTTTTAAATGGACATGAAGTCCTTTGAGTCTTTTCCATATACAGACATTGGATCAGGGACCTTTGCTACAAATTACTTTTGTCTGGACTTCTAATACAAAATCATCTTGAGAACAAGGGAAATACATCACTGTTAAATTTTATTATAAGACAGAGTCATTATAACACATCATGGGAAAGATTTTTGAGCTGTTCTATTAATAACAACAGTGCTTGATTTCTTTGGTTTAAACTTACCTTTTTCACATTTTCTTGTGACATTTTCCAGATATAAATTGTTATGATGAAGAGTCATTCAAAGCAAGGGAAAAAGCTGTAATTATGTTTCTTTTTCTAAAAAAGAGTAGGGCAAGAGGGGGATTATTTTACACAGATCAGTGAAGGACACCCTAATAAAGATTGGTCTGGAACATTTCTTTTTATGACAATTGACTTATCAGCAAGAGCCATTGTAGCAAATCTGGAAATTACATAATTGCCAGAAACTGTAGATATTTGACTTGGCACGAACCTTAGGTGTCTCTGATTTATTATTTTAAGAATTTGGCTCTGCAGATATGAAGAAATGTTTAATGAAAGAACAGTAGAATAGAAATGAAACAAGAAAAGATCATGTTTTCAGAGACTGTATTTAACTATATTGTCACTACTGCCATAGCACAAGTCAACTATAAACTAAACTGAAAATGTCCAGCATGGTAAACTGGCGCAAACAGCAGTTTGCATGAAATACTAGTGCCACCCTTTGGGCAACTTATTTGTGGGTCATTCATTTTATTAGATGTTATTCCTTTTAGAACATGGAGAATGATAAAAGCATGAAACCGAAGGGGACGTGTTAATGAACACTTAAATTTTTATCTGTCCTGTCAAAGTCCTTTCATAGAAGAAAGGCATTAAGTATTAAATATTACAGAAACAGAGGTGACCTCAAGATCAGCATGGTGGGAATGTTGTAAATACTTGGAGGGTTTGCAGACCATAGCAATTCTGAAAACTCCCGTAATTATTCTCTGTATCAGGAGGCCAGGTCAACACACAGTAGATTAAGGTGAATGTCTTTCCTTAACCGGTATGCATCAGAGATTTACTTTGGCAACTACTCCAGGAGAAGTTTTCCCTTTGATAAAGTTCCGTCTCTTTGCTGGAGAAATGCTGTTTCCTGAAAATGGATTATCATCTGCTCTTTAATCTCATGTTTCTTGTGTTTATCTTACTAACGCACGGAGGAGCTGCTGAGAACATCACAGTTTATCTGTCTTGGAGCTCAGCTGGGCAGCAGCAGTCGGACTCAACCACTGCTGCTCCTGGTGTAAAGGGAAAGAAATCCTGCCATGGCAGCGAGATAGACATTCCTGTCTCCAAGAAGACACACGTGCTGGCATCAGCATCATCCATTAGACCAGCAGTGTTGAGCCTGCTGTCAGGCTGGAGGGGCTCTGCTGGCAGCTTCACAGATCACTGCCCTGCCGGGACTCTCAGCATCTCAGGGTTACGGAGGAGTAAATCACACATTAGAAAAAATATTTCTGTTGAAATGGAAAACTTAGTTGATATATTTCACTGTCAGGAGATTAGGAAGAAATATGTCACATAAAACCACCTTGCTATCTCCTTATTTTTTTCCAGGAGAAAATAGTGAAGGGTAAGGTTACCATTGCTAAACGTTACAGATATAACTAGCAATCAGATAACCTACTCCATATACATGCTAGTAACACAAATTACTAAAAATAATGAGGCCAGATAGCCAAAGGTCTCTCCAGAAATCTGAAGGCAGACTGGAATGAGCAAACCCGCAGAATTAAGCTTTTTAACAAATAAAGATAAATAAGCGCTGTGGTCATCAGCAGCAAAATATCTGCTCATCAGAAAACTGAGCACCTCCAGCGTGTTCAGCTTGTGCTTCACTACTCCGTCAAGGTAAGTAGTAGCAGCACGGCTCACACCTTAGGTCAAATGCTATAAGAGCAATTATGACAGGACAGTTTTATGATGGTTTAGCTTCCTCTTTCTTCTTACTATATATAACAGTCCTATTCCAACTATTTCATATGTTTGCATTTAAAAAGCAATGGGGAAAATTCTACATTAGTGATCCTACATGTTCATTCTTTTCTTCTGTATGTGAGCAAGGTATTTTAATGTAAATATTATCCTTAGTATCTTTGCTTTTATTTTCTACGAAAAAACATTGATCTCACCTTCATGATTTCTACCACACGTCATATTGTACAATTTTACTACTTTATTGTATAAATGTTTCTGCTTAAATATTTTTTCTTTAAGTATCCTAAAATCCTTCAAAATAAATGAAATTCAAAAAGTCCAAATAAGTATTAGAATACTAGAAAAATCACTGACAGGAAATTTGAAACTAATCATAAGATCATTATATAATTATTAATTCAGCAATGACTGCCTGTGGAAAAGATACTTTAAAAAATCTTATATGTCCCTAAGATGTCACTTTTCACTCATTCTCCCTGAAGTCATCCAATAAAACTCTAAAATCCAAAGGCAGGAGCAAAAAGGATTTTCAGTCTCAGCCAGAGTGTGAAGGAGAACGGCAGAAACTTCCTAGCATTCTTGCTCCTCATATAGAGCCTACCTGGTGCTAAACATACTCTCTCAAAACTGAGAGTGGCCACTGCATTACAAAAAGTACAAAAGCTGGAATTACCGCTCCAGGAAGCCCTGATAGAAAAGTCTTCTTGGAGAAACATGAGATGAGGAACTGATACTCATCAGAGAGAAAGGAAGAAAAGAAGGGCTTTTAGTACACACTGGAAAGGTCAGAGTGTACTACAAGGTATTACTGTTGGAGAAAAGTGTTAATAAGAAAAAATACGTCTATTATAGTTCATTATTTTTGTAAAATATCACAAGTTGCTGACATAGCAGACNTACTGTTGGAGAAAAGTGTTAATAAGAAAAAATATTTATTTATTTATTTATTTATTTATTATTTTTGTAAAATATCACAAGTTGTTGAATAGCAGACTTTATAGTTGCTGTTTTCAAATAGTTTTGTAATATTATCTTATTTTTTGGAACATAACTAGTGTCCACATTCTCTCAAAGACACATTTTATCTATGTTTCTCTGACTTGACCTTCCTTTTGCTTTACATTAGAATCATATGTAGGGCAGGGTCCTTTCCTTGGCACTAAATAAAACTCAAAAATGTGGCTACTAGTCATTTCACAGCCTTTTACTAAGCCATGATAAATTCTCACATTTTGGAAAGAGTACTTTGCTGGCAGAACATGTATTAACAGCTATGTGTATTAAACAGAACATGTATTAAAGCTGACTAATATGCTTCACTTTGCCAAATATTAATTCTTTGCAAATTATTTTATTATTATTATTCTACATTCAAAATGGACTGAGAAAAATTATTTCAGCAAAATCTGTTCATCTGCCTCCTAGAATGCAGTTTGGGAACAATACGCTGTTGGCTCTTGCTAATATTTTTAAGTAACTTTTGCCATACTTCTGAAAATCAATCTAAATTTGCCAAGCTGTGAGACTTTGAAAAATCTGTTTACACATGTTCAGGAGAGATATACAAGAATTCTCTGAAGATATGACTTACACTGAGCATAATCCATTCTCACCCGGCTGCTCAAAACCTCCTGTCAACAAGATTTTACATGTAGCAACCACTAAAAAAAATTAAATAAATAAATCTATTGTAGAGTATCAAGACAACACAAGACAACAGTAGAGTTTTCTTGATCAGTGCTTTTGTACTACCTGAGAACTATTACACTGAGAAAAATTACAACAAGATATTACAAGATACAGTAAACTGTTTTTTCCCTACTCTCAGTGATGCTTTTTAGATGTTCATACAGAACCACACAGATTGGTTGAGGTTGGAAGGGACCTCCAGAGATCATCCAGTCCAACCCCCTGCTCCAGCAGGGACACCCAGAGCACGTGGCACAGGGTGGCATCCAGGCGGGTTTGGAAGATCTCCAGAGAAGGAGATTCCACAACCTCTCTGGGCAGCCTGTGCCAGGGCTCTGTCACGCTCATGGGAAAGAAGTTCTCCCTCACATGGAGGTGGAACATCCTGTGTTTGTGTTCATGTTCATTTTCATGAATGGCAAAGATGAATAACATGATGAAATTCAACTGAGGGGCTTATAGAAATGTTTCTGTCTTAGACAATTTTTACAGCGCCAGAAGAAATCTACTGCCTAGATGTAGTACAGTTTTTCCATTGCAAAGGTATTTGTAGACACAGTTATTCCTGTGCTGCTTTCTATTTTGGTGGGGATCTATTAAGAGTTAAGACTTAATTTCTATGGGAGCTATATACAAACCCTGTTACCAGAGGTCTATCTGGCTTAGTTGAGCCCCTTTCAAGAATGAGATGCTATTTTCTGCAAGGGTGAAATTCTTCTAATGTGAATCTCTCACTACCAACACAGGAAAGACAAGCTGGGACCATAGACTTTAATTTTAATATGTCATGTAGAAGAGGTACATGTAGAAGGAGGAAAATGATAAAATTGATTAAAGGAAACAGTGAGAAATACAGTGAGATTCTAGTATCTGTGATATTATTAGAGATACAAATATCACTAGAAATTGGTGATATACTCAGGATAATGTGAATGTAGGTCCTGACTTACATTAATCTTTTCAGCCTCAGAAAGCAGAGAGAGCAGCTTAAAATGTGCACGTCACAGAAACACTCAATGCAACTGAATTAAGCCAGCTTGGAGGTGGGGTAAGCAGCATCACGAGGGATCAGGCAGGGTGAGTGTGGCACTGGGAACTGCTCTGCTCCCTGCAGCCCCACAGCCTGGTCGAACCTCTCCAAACACCCTGCACCTCATTCGGCGATGCACCGAGTTCAAAATCATGAACAAACCTTCCTGTCAGGCTCACTTAAAGCTCGAGTACATCTGACAGCAACCCTCCTGGATTCTGCATTTCTCGATAGGCTTGAGTGAATGCTCACACGTTATTTAAAGTTCTCTCTATATATGCGTTTTTGTCTCTAGCTCTGGAGTCCTACATACAGCGCATGGTGGTGAATAAGCACATCATGTATTTGAGGAGACAGAATATAATTGTCTAAACATTTGGGATTCAGACACGGACCGATTCTCCCTGCCAGGCCAGGACCACACATTTAACAGAGGTAGGAACGTGGTTGCTGTGCATTGTCTGTACCTCCTCAAGGGGATCAACTGCCTTCTGCACATCACCCTCTCCAGGGGAAGCCCATAACGACTATGCTCCTAACCTGCAAGTTTCTATACCAGAAGGTAAACGGGATGAAAGCAGGATGGACAGTTTAAATGTTTTGCGCAGTCAGGAGATGAAACTGAAACGCACCTCAGGTCAGGTGATTCACAGCCTACTGAAAACCCTTGGAGTTTTTCTTTTTTGTTGTGTTATTTTACAGCACAACCTAAAACGAGGAGCAGATTTTGTGATGCAGAAGCAGAACGACATATCGTAAAAGCCTCCTGCGGGAGATAGTGCTTTTTAGTTGCTATTTTTGTTGTTACTCCCTCTGTCATTATTGTTCTTGTTACCCTTCAGAGTCCTCGAGACATAGACTGAAAACAGAGTAATGTAAATACTTTGCTTTGTTGTAAATAACACATGGAAGACGTAACTAACTGCTGCATTATTTTCTTCCCTGATGCATGGGCAATGCTGAATTTTCTGTGAAATGGTGAAAAAGTCTGAGGCAGGTGCTACCCTACACCGCGAGGAGAGGAGAGGAGAGGAGCAGTGTGTGGCTCTCAGTGGTGTCCCCAGCAGGGCACGGTGAGCACCGTGGCTGCCTGAGCCCCCTCCCCGTCAGTGCTCGCACAGTCCCCATTTTCTCTGGCACATGGGGCCGTGTGGGAGGAGAGGGATCAACAACCCGAGTCTCGCACGTAGCGCTTGGGATAGCTGGATCTGCAAAAGCCATCGTGGCGCTGTGGGAGGGCAGGAGCAGCAGTGCCGGCGGGGAGCGCCGTCCTGTGTGTTCCTCCACTATCAATCCAGCTCCCCGGTGCCTACTGAGGCCCGTGGAAACCGGCCTAACACAAACAGCAACGCGTTCTCATCACTGCCGGTCCCCATCCGTTCCTCCCAAACGCTCAGCTCATCAGACGGAGGGAGGGCACTATTTCCAGAAATGGGATACGTGTCCACTGCGAGATGGGATTGCCTTGTGACTTAAATACCAGACCCGCTGAAGGCTGGCTGCTGACAGGTTTGAAGCCGCGGCTTAGAGGAGCCCTAAATCTCTCGTATTTATGCTTCTGGCTCCTCTTTCCCCCTCGGGAGGGCTGCGCTAAGCACTTACTTACCGTCCTTTTCCTGGAACTGGATGGTAGCTCTGCAGTCAAAAGCTCTTGCGCTGCAATTAAAATGTTCTCCTTTATTAACTGGTATTATAATCCCAGGACACCACGCCTCTATCCTGAAGCAATCTGTACATTTTCTGACTACATCCTTACCCTTTGCTGCCCAGAAGTGTTTAAAAAGTGCATGTTTTCTTATGCTCATGAGAAAGAAAGAAACAAACAAAAAAGCCTTTTTTCCTTAGGAAAAGTAGTTGGAGGGCTGGTAGCGTAAACCAAAATCCTGCTCTTCCAGGCAGATTCCATTATTTGTGACTTGCATCCAGGGGCAGAGAAAAGAGCAGAACGAGACTTTATAGCATTTGAAGGGGAAACACAGTTTTGGTTTTGCAGAACAGTGGGTCACTTTTTCGCAATGGGTCCGTGAAGGTCTAACACAGTCACACAGTAACAGAGTCGGTGCTGTAACACAATCAGGGGGCTGCTTTGCTCCGGCACTTCTGCTTTTCCACCGCCTCTGGCATTGCATCCGTGCCCAGGACTGTGTCCAGCCGCCGCTAGTGCCACTTGGGTGTGCACATGGTCTGTCCCGACGTGCCCTGACGGAGACGGTGGGAAGCAGCACTGCTCGAGCGGCTTCCCGACACACGGCCTGCAGGCAGAAACACGGCTCGCGCTCCCTTCTCTGCTCGCTTGTTTTCACATAGAATTAGCAGAGTGCAACACGGATTAAGATATCTAAGGTATTTTTGCACATGCATCTGAAAATACAACCCAAGACCTTTTCTTTAATATGTTTTTCTCATTAGGGATTCTAACCAAATTCAATCAGCAACATGAAATCTCATGGAAGCTAATCTAGCCTAACAGCTAACTCCCTGTGCATCTAACATAGGATAGGGATTTTAATTATCTGAATGAATCTTAAAGTAAGTAATTTCAATTCTTTTGTTATGGTAAAACCAATCAACAAGGTTTCAATATTGAGATTTCAGTCTTGCAGAGATGTGTCCCTGTGTACAGCAATTTGTGTGTGAAGTCTCATTTATTTTCATAATCAAGAGATAATTAGTGCAAAACAATGAGAAACATTTAAACAACTGACCCATTATACAGAGCTGCACATTTACATTTTTCATTATACTGTACTGTTTTTTTTCTGTGAGTACCAGGTAATAGGATTAACATGTACAATTTATTCCTATTCCATTTGTGATGGTTTTACAATGCAAATATTCATCTGCTTAAGCTTGGAACACAGACAAGTTTTCCCGTGGGTGATTTTTATTTTCAGTTGTCTTTGGGGCCTATTTGATAAATGACTAAAAAATAATCCTGTTAAGTCAAATCCTAATCAGCTAAACCTATCATTATTATTTCTATAGCATTTTAATACAGAAGTTATGAATATATTACTTCTTTTCTAACCTATCTCAAAAAAAAATATTAAAAATATATTATTTTTTTTCATGATACAACCTCATTTAGCTTGTGTCTTTTGTCTAACCTTATCTGTTCACTTCCAACAAGTATTCTTGTCTTGTTTATGGCATTCTACCTTTTTCTTATTATTTTGGAGGAGCTGGATAGCTGGGATTCTGTGAAGCAGGATTCCTGCTCTGTAGTACAGAGAGAATGTTTCTCTGTTCCTCCTGCGGCAATCCAAGAGCAGTGGCAGCTGGGAGCTAAGACACTTTTCCAGTCTTTTAACCTTTTAGTTACATAATAAACTTTTTTTTTCCCCTAAATCACAGACTTGTCTTTGATTTCCTTCTTAATTTTTGTAGTTATGTGATGAGCCTTCTTTGGAGGCAAATAATTGCTCATAATTTGTTGTTTGGCTTAGAAGAACTAGGGAGATGCTTCGGTTCTATATGTTATAGATGTTATTCTCCTAGGGAAAACTATATTAACTCCTGTACAGAGAGGAAATCTCCAGAAGGCTAAAGACAAAACTTGGCTATAACTTTCATCTTGTCAGAATTAGGGAGTAGAAAATTTCAGCAATAGAAGAAAGAAGACTTCTGCTGTAATAATTAGGCAGAAAACTTGCACCTCACCTATAGCAGTCCTCTGTACCTATGCCAGCTTCACGTTCAGTTGTCACCTAAACTGTCACATGGACTCTGGAATGGATCATGCTAAAAGTGATAGAGACGTCAAAGAAAATCCATGCTGCTAGGAAATCCTGGATGCGGTAAACAAGCACGTCATTAAAGAAAGACCAGAAGCAAAGCAAATCTAGAAGAGACCCCAAAGTGGTTGCCATAGATTACCATGTGATGTCACCAATTTTAGTGTTCTGGTTTCTGGGCACAAACACAGGGAGAGGAAGAACAAGGAAGGAAGCAAGAATGGAAACCAGGGCTGGGGCAGAGGGACTGTAATAACTTGACCCAGAACACAGATATGGTGGAAAACGCGATGCAAAGGAAAGCACTTTTATGTGCTAAGAAGATTTCCTCTGTGTTTATAAATATTTGTTTTCAAGGCGTGATGTAGATTTGACACAAACCAACTGCTTTCTTAATCTTTTTCTGCCTGTGTTAGACTGAGTTTGACCAACAGTAGGCAGGCAACTAGAGGCATACAGTTTGCAATCCAAGGAAATTTATAGAAAATCAGTTAGGATTAGCAAAGGTTAAAAATGGTTTATTCTCTTTTCCTTTTTTTCCTTTCATTTAAGAAAAAGGGTTCTTGGCATCTGAGACTACATGAAAAGCATTTGTATGACCTAAATGGAGGACTTCCCAAATTATTCATCTAACAGGGCTGAGCTAATTTGGCCATGTTGTCCCACATTTTGTCATGGCAGGCTGACTAAGACCAAAGTCCTTATCAGGTTCCTTTCTTCTGGGTACATGTTACTGTGTGGTTTGAATCTTGGGGTCTCAGTGCCAAAGATCACCAAGATCACCACGTAGAGATGGGGCAAATGTCAATGCAATCACATGCAGAAGTGACATCAATGTTACTCTGAACTGCACTGGAAAGTTAGGCACAGAAGCTGCATATTTGTGAATGCACAATATAAATTAGGATCTACTCATTTAAAGAGATGAGAAAGGAAGGCCTCCTATTTCAAGTCTTTTCCTCACTTTTGATCTCAAAATTTTAAATATTTCACATCTTTCCAAAGCGAAGCAGGTTAAAAAAAATCAGTAGTAAAGCATTCTATGCTACAGGCTTGGGGCAGAGTGGCTGCAGAGCTGTGTGGCAGAAAAGGGTCTGGGAGTGTTCATTTNTGTGGCAGAAAAGGGTCTGGGAGTGTTCGTTGAACATGAGCCAGCAGTGTACCCAGGTGCCCAAGAGGGCCAGTGGCATCCTGGCTAGTATCAGGAATAGCGTGGCCAGCAGGACCAGGGAAATGATCGTCCCCCTGTACTCGGCACTGGTGAGGCTGCCCCTCAACTATTGAGTTCAGTTTTGGGCCCCTCACTACAAGAAGGACATTGAGGCACTGGAGTGTGTCCAAAGAAGGGCAACGAAGCTGGTGAAGGGGCTGGAGCACAGCCCTTATGAGGCGCGGCTGAGGGAGCTGGGGTTATTTAGAGAGAAGGAGACTCAGGGGAGACCTTATCACTCCCTACAACTACCTGAAAGGAGGTTGAAGTGAAGTGGGGGAGATGATCTCTTCTCCAGAATAACTATAGATAAAACAAGAGGAAATGGCCTCAGGTTGCTCCAGGGGAGGTTCAGGTTAGACATTAGGAAGAATTTCTACAGAGAAGGAGTGGTGAAGCATTGGAAGAGGCTGCCTAGGGAAGCGGTGGAGTCGCTGTGCCTGACAGCGTTCAAGGAACGTGCAGAGGAGGGACATGGTTTAGCAGGCGTGGTGTCGAAGGGTTTATGGTTGGACTCAGTGATCTTGAAGGTCCTTTCCTACCATAATTATTCTATGATTCTGAACCCTTTCCTAAACAAGAACTTTTGAATTTTACTCAGTGGTTATTCTTGAGGTAGAAAAAAATAGGCAGTTTAGGCAGAATTTTCATTCTATTATTTAAAACAGACTTCAGAGTAGGTGGGTGACTTGCTTTTGCTAACACGCTACAGAAAGCCCACACATATGAAAGACAGCAGCACACATCTTCTTTTTAATAAAATACTCTAAAAGTAATGGGTGATTGCAGAAAATTCCTAATTTTGCTCAGAAACCATAAGGCCACTGAATTTTGGATTCATTCCTATTCTCAGACTTCTTGGGGAGATTTGGTAAATGTTTGCTAGAATTCAACATTTTTAGATGTAGATAAGGCTGCTACACCATTTAGAAAGCCAGGATTCCATTTATAAGGTGCTGGATCTGGAAGGCTTTCATGTTAGGCCTTAAGCTTGCGATCTCCAGCAGAGGAGGAAACGCAGGGTGTCAGCAGCAAGCAGCGGAGCACAGAGCAGAGACGTCTCAGTTCAGTGCATAGGCTGACACAGTTGACTGCAATGTAGAGATTACGTATGGGTCTGGAGAGCAAAATATTTATGTTAGCATAGCACTACTTTCACCGGCAGTACTTCAACAGCAGCGCTTGAGCATAGGTCCAAGTTACCATCCTGTGAATTTTCAGGTTTCTTGCAAAGGTTGAAAGAAGTTGTCATTGCTGACAGATGGCTCCTTTCCTGGAGGTTGCAAGGGGCATGTAATAATGGAACAGGCTTGTGGATCCCTAACTTCACTGCTGAGGACATGCAAGGCAGCAGGGAACAAGCATCCACCTGCAGTACGTAGTCAGGAATAAAAGCACGGATAGTCTCTTCTTAGAGATCACCCTCTTGGACTGATGTTGAAGACTGATCAGGGCAGTGACGGTGACTGTGATGAGCTGTTGCTCTGTAGGTTGAACCCCTTTTCCGCCTTCCCCCAATCTTTGCCTGGCTATTAGCTTCAGCCACTCAAGAAGAAAAAAACTAGAAAGTTGAAACGTGCCTTCAGTTGACTGCACAAAAGGTGTTTTAAGTAGTAAATGTTCTACAACTCAGATGACAGGCACCAGAGTGGGATATTCAGGGTTAAACTTCAAGAAAATCAAGCTCATCCATCAGTGGCAGAGCCAGTAAAACCATTTTTTCTTCAGATTTTAGTGTTATGCCCTTGATATCTTGCCCTGACAGCAACAAACTACCACAATCCTAACTCTGCTTTTCACATCTCTCCCTCATATATTTCTCTCAGTTACGGCTCCATGTGCATCATACTTGCCATTTCCCCTTCCCGGAATCAACTCCCACTTCCCATCACCTTCCTGCTTCCAGACCCTTCTCTGCTTAGGGCAACAGGTAACACAGCAGATCCAGGGAATGCAGATCAGCCAGGCAGTGCTTGTTTGCCATTAGACAGCAGAGCCCAATGTCACATTTCTACGACAGCCTTCCCCCCTGGCAGGGCAACAGGCTGTTGTTGATTTTCATTAAATGTTTTGAGAATTTAAATCTCTTTAAGATCTTTATCCTTCTGTCAAATTTGTTCCGAACGGGGCATCACTGCGCAATGACGGGCAGATGGGATAATCACATAAGCCTCCTTTCACCAGAAACCCATATTAAAACCCAAAAGGCAAAGCAGTAAAAATAATTATGCTGCTTTTCAGAGGAAGGATGGAGACAGAAAGACCTGACATAACTTGCTGAAATTGTGCAGTAACCAGGGTCAGAAACCGTGTTTAAGGTCTCCCTTCAAAATACCAGGAGTCCTCTGCGTGGTGGTTACCTGCACGGAGACGTTCAGGCACCGCCGGCTACAGCCGGCAGCGATGGTTGTGAGTGTGCTGTGCCCAACACAAACCTGGGAGGAAATCGGCTTCTTTCCTCTCTCCATCCTCCCCCACACCTCAGCTAATCAGTGTGGGGAACGGACCTGATGCTTGGGTAAGCAGGTTTGCAGAGGCAGCTGGGAGCATTTCAGGAAGACACATGTTATGTAAGCGGTAGGTATTATGTAAGCAGCCCGGGGTAGGATTCTGTGTTTAGGACAGCCCAGTCATTGCCCGTGTTTCCTATCGTGCCTGTTGCTTAAATTACAGTTTCTAAAAGAAAGGTATTCTCAGAGCTGTAGTGCAGAACAGACCCCAGCTCCCTGAAAACCAGCCTGTTTTCACTGCCTGAAATATTATCGCTATTTTATAAGGAAAAAAAAAAAAAAGAAAAAAGAAAAAGAAAAAAGAAAACCACCCTGCTGCTGTCAGTGTTAAATCAGTGAAGTCGCTGGTCTAAATAAGGGATCCCCGAGGCGGGGGTTGTCGCCTGGCGCTGGGCACAGCTCCCTCCTGGGGAGCCGGGGGGCGCCGCTCCCGGGTGAATCCTGCTGCAGCGCGGGGAAAGCGGCGGTTCCCTCCCGGTCCCTTCCCTTCCCCATGCCCGTCCCGGCCCTTCCCCATGCCCGTCCCTTCCCCGCCCGGTGCGCGGCGGGCGGGGCGGGACAGGGCGGGCTGGGCCGGCCGC
>VWPW01025445.1:243733-381987 GCA_013389825.1 Crypturellus undulatus | reverse complement strand
CGGAGCGGGCGGCGCGCGAGATCCGCGCCGAGGTGGGAGAGCAGCCGCCGGGCGAGGGCGGCGGGGAGCTGCTCGTGCGCGAGCTCGACCTCGCCTCGCTGCGCTCCGTGCGCGCCTTCTGCCACCGCGTCCTGCAGGTACGGCCCGCGCCGCCGCAACGGCCGCGCGCGCAGCCCCTGCCCGCGCCTGCCAGTGCATCTGCTTTATTAACCGGATGTGTAAATACACGTGTATATTTGCATCTTATATGATTATGTACCCGTGTGGGGTAGTGCGAGCACGCGCTGCTTCAGGCCTTGGGCCTACCCCTGCGGTGTAAAGCTTTGTGCTTTTGTTATTTATCCGATTCCGCCTTTGATCGGACTTGCTCCTGCTGCTGGCAGTCTGGCTTGGGTGGTGTTAGGGTTTTGATGAGTTGTGCGCAATATGAGAGGAGGATGCTTGTACATTAACCGAGGTTTGAAGTAGTATTGTGAAGCATGACGTATGTTACTATGGGTGTGGAATGCTCTAGGAAAAAGGAAAAGCCTGTCGTTTATTTTACATGTGTATATATATATTTACAGGAGATAAATGTTTTACCTTTTGTCCATTTTATTTATTTTAAGTCAATGTTATTGCTTTAAATGGGTGTTAGAGCTGAGCTCTCTCCAGAGGAGGAAAGGCTCACGTGGATGCTCTGCTCACAGTTACATCAGCCCTGCCTCTTCCCCACACACTCTGAATCTGTTGGCCACTGGCAGCTGAATTTTGCAGATAGAAATATTTGAATACATCGAGTTTTTGTGGATCTCCTGAGAATTTGAAGTGAAGCAGAATGGAGGCATCTGATCAATTCTTTTGATTTAAATGCTGCTGGATGAGTTCAGCTGTATTTTTGACAGCAGAGTTGGCGTTCTCATTACTTCCAGCTAATCAAGCTGTGAGATGCAAAGTCGCAGGAAACCAGGCTTAAAGGCAGTCTTTCCTCATTTTGAATTTTTCCTGAACTGTGAGGGTCATTCTTTGGGCTAACATTTATTTTCTGTATTTGTGGAGTATTTGTATGGTAGAATGAAGGTTTTATTGTAATTCAAATTATGATGAAGCACAAATGCACCAGCTTTTGCAATACAAGTATATTACTTTTTAGAGGAAAACAAAATGCATCAAAAGAAGTTTTGGTTGAGCTGCTGTATGAAAAGTTGTTCTTGGAGAAACAGTCAGTTTTGTTCTGCACGTATTAAAAGTACCAGAGGTATATGTCCAGTTTAGTGGTCATTTACTTTCCTTTTTTTTTTTTCTTTCAGTAATGCATTGTGAGAATTTCAGAAAATTGCAATTTAGATGACTATAAACAAAGTTACTTCTTTCTAGTATTGATACATGAAACGATTAAGCATAATGATATGTTTTGTATTGCACTTACTATAAAACTGAATGATTTTCTTTTCTTTCCTATTTAAAGGAAGAGCCAAGGCTGGATGTTCTGATTAATAATGCAGGGATATTCCAATGTCCATACATGAAGACAGAGGATGGTTTTGAGATGCAATTTGGTGTAAACCACTTGGGTCACTTCCTGCTCACCAATCTTCTTCTGGGCCTCCTCAAAAATTCTGCTCCGAGCAGGATCGTGGTAGTATCCTCAAAGCTTTACAAATATGGAGAGATCAACTTTGAAGACTTGAACAGTGAGATAAGTTACAACAAAAGCTTTTGTTACAGTCGGAGTAAACTGGCCAAGCTATTATTTGCAAGGGAGCTAGCCCGTCGACTAGAAGGGACAGGAGTCACTGTCAATTCGCTTCATCCTGGGATTGTCAGAACAAACCTAGGCAGACATGTGAATATTCCTTTGCTGGCAAAACCCCTATTCAATTTGGTGTCGTGGGCTTTCTTCAAAACACCTCTGGAAGGAGCCCAGACTTCTATCTATTTGGCCTCTTCTCCTGATGTAGAAGGTGTCTCAGGGAAATATTTTGGGGACTGCAAAGAGGAAGAACTCCTGCCCAAAGCTGTGGATGACTTGATTGCAAGGAAGTTATGGGATATCAGTGAAGTGATGGTTGGACTATTAAAATAAATGCCAGAGACTATCTGCTTAAAAATAAAAAAACATAACTTATGCAATATGTGTTTGCAAGTGTAATCCTCTCCTTAAATGGTGTGGGAATACATGTTGTTTTGCTCCTAGATATTAGATAGAGGAGTGATTTATGCTGGAGCTCAGTTTGGAAATAAAGAGTAATCTGTGTTTAACACACAAACATTAAAAAGAATCTCAGAGTTGAGGGTGTGAGTATGACTTCTGATTAAATCTTTGGAAACTCATGTTTTACAAATAAAAATTAAACACAACTGTGTTCTGAATGTATATGCTTATTTATCATGTCCTGCTCCTTGTAGTCAGGTTGGACAATGGTACTGTGGTAAATAAAACACTTCTGTAAAAAGACTATGAAAGTTTATCCTAATATTAATAATAGGATTGTTGTCTTTTTGAGCCATCACAATGAGAAATAGAGTAAACAGTTTTACTGGTGTCTTACACTGTAATTATTTAGGTTTCTGAGTGCCAGTGAAAGATTTCTCATCAGTGATATAGTTCAGTGAACAAGAACTTTTGAGCTGTATGTCGCTCAGCTGTGAAGCACAAGTCAGCTTTTTAAATATCACTGCCATTTTGTGAAAGCTGTGGGGTTTTTGTTTGTTTGCTTGCTTGTTTTTTGTGTGTGCCAAACTTGCTATTTCTTGTTGTGCACAGACACCTTCAGTTTCACTGAAACTGAGCTGACCAATGTATTATGCTCTCAGAAGCACTTTGTAGGTTGAGTTGTGTTCATGCAGAGTTTGCAAAAAGATCTCAACCCTAGCTAGACCGAAGACAATATGTTTTTCAAGATGAGTTTGATTTTACTGATGGCACTTTAACTCAGTAATGAGATAAGTCTGTCTAATAAAGCTTAATGATACTCTTTAATAAGAATAAAAAATATATTTAAAAAAGAACTTAACAGTATTCATTCTTTCACTGGGAAAAATGCAATTCAGAAATGAGCACTCTTGATGCAGTAGCATTGTTTCACAACTAAAAAAGTTGACCTCTGCCAGTTTAGCATGCCTGTGCTATGTTGTGTTAGCAGGATTAAAATGGGCCCAAATAAATACGTGAATATTACGTAGAACTGCATTTTATTCTTTTTGATTTTGTGTAATTAATGGATTCCTATTAATGTTTATGACCTCTCGTTTTACTCTGAATTAGTAAAACATTCAGGTAGTTAATTTAGGGATAATAGAATAAATATAAAATGTTTAAGGCTAATTAATGAAAACATAAATTACTCAAGTGATATTAGTAAATGATGTATGCCATATATTCTTATCATCTACTTATAATTACTAGTTACGAACTTCAGTTAGCGCTCTTGTTCCTGAGATTTTTTCCTCTGATTGTTTAGGCGGAGTCATCCTATTTTAACTTCAACACAGCAAAGTAGTAATTATCTATCCTTCACCTTCCTTAACAATGCAATGCTCTGGTGAGTGACTTGGGTGTCGGAGGAAGATCCTACTTTCACTGCAGAAAATCACAGAGCAGAGTAGGAAACTTGGTGGACGTTTAAGCAAGTCAGCTGTGCTGCTCCATGTAAGGCGATGGGTAGAGATGTGAGTGCTGTCTCAAAGCAGAGTCTCCGCATTGAGCAAGGGTAACGTGATCTTATGTAACGTTAGAGGGAGGCTAGTGACATCTTTGGAGAAGATTCGACGCTTTGACCTGTACTGTTACATTTCACATCTTCATACAAAGCTTGATCTCAACACAGAGAGAGATATTTCACTACAGTATTGCAGTGCTTCCAAAAAGAGATGGCAAGCTCTCCGCGTTACTATTCTGTAACCTATTCAATCCAGGGCTATTGGTGTAGTAAAGCCAAAACAGAGTCACATTGCAGATACCTCCCTCTACTACTGCTACCACATGAGCACCACCATCTTCAAGTAAACTGTTTTGCAATTAAGAATGAAGACTGTAAACTGAAAAATGTGTGAAAGTTGGGCTATAACTAGGGATAGTATGTAAAGCTCAGGGAAAGGCAAAGCTGGTCTTTCACGGTTAAATAGAGGATTTTATCACACTGCTAACAACTATATTATAGATGCGCAGTGAAGCCACGGCAATGTTAAAATGATTTTGAGATCTGTGATTAACGTGCATGTTCAGAGGCAACTCTTCCAAAAGCCAGAACTTACCTTCTTCACTTTCATAGCTTTCATAGCTTGGAGGGTCAGAGTGGTAACTGAATTCTGTTTGCCAGCAGTGCTCAGGGCTTTCCCCATTGGAGCCTTAGACCCATGTAGGCAATGAACTGAAGTGCTTCTGTGTGGCCCTGTTTCTCATTGATCAAATTTGTCTTTGGCAAAAATGCTGTAGCCTAACCGTTCTAAAAGGGTTATTTTAAAACCTCTGTGTGTGTGTGTATGCAGACATGTGTGCAGGTGCAATTTAATCCCTTATTTAAAAGACCAACAGGAAGAGCTGTCAGCAATTTGCTGAGGAGTTGAAGGGTGGATAAGAGTTAATTGTTAGCTTGAGTGTCACCTGCTGCCCAGATTGACTTGACATGTCATGAGACATAGGGCTCATGGGCGGATCTGCTGGTCATGATTTCAGCATTGAGCTCAGTTGCTTTAAGTTGCATCGGGAGACATATTCATTGTCTGCTTGCAGTCAGAAAACATGCGGAGGCAGCTGGAGGAAGGAAACATTTGTGTATAGCAGATGAAGAAAACAAAGTGTATTAATGGAATATTTCAAAAGTGCTCAGAGTAATTTACTGATCTTTGGTTATGGTGTTTTGAAAGTGTCCCCGTAAGCAACTTGCCTCATGGCATGGTTAGAGTTTGAAAGGGAAATTCTTTCTACACTTTTTTGATTCTCAGTCTGAAACCATAACTACAAGCTAGTCCTGCCTGCACACATGGTGCTATTATAGCTGAGGTTTCTGCCAGTGAACTAAATTGCAGTTGCATGTATTTATTTTATATGCCACATCTGTTTAAGTAAAGAGAAACTTACATATGTTTAAAAAAATACTCTGAGTCTGTCACCAATTTACCTTCCTTACCTTGCCACAAAACCCAACATCTATCACAAGGCAAAGGGACAACACTGCTCTTTCAGTTACTACAGGCAAAACAGCAGACAAGCTTATAAACCCAGCATGAGTCCTGCAGTAAAAATTCTCCATCTTAATGAGATAAATGATCATTTTTTTCCATGATGCAATAAAAACAGAAGCATTTAAACTGTCCTCTCTTTCTTCAGTGTTTGCCTGGTGTGCCTAAGCTCTGTGAATGCTCCACTGAGTTCAAAGCCAGGGCCCTGCAAATGTGTGGTGTGACTATACTTCTGTTAAAAAAAAAATGTGGATAATTCCCACTTCAAGCACACTTGATTTTTTTCCACTTAAGGCCATAAAGAAAATAAATAACTTGCAAAAATTATACAAATAATTTTAAAATAGAGGGTCTGTTCCCTTTTTCACATAACATTTTTCCAAACTAATCATGTAGAAGGTGATAGACATGCTAAAGCATCCAGAAAGCCTGCACAGCTGAGTTATTTCTTTTTAATCTCTCTCGGAATGGTTCAACTATTTCTCATAACAGGAAATGTCTCCCACCATCTATACTTCTTACCAACCACCTCAGTAGCCTATTGCAGCTGGTTACTGATCTGAGAAATTAGAATTGAATATTTAATTGATTCCAACATAAAGAAAGGGATGGTTTCCTAATCACTTATTTTTGGGAAGGTTGGCACATTAACCCCCTAATTGCTTTATTTATTTATCTATTTATTTATTTAAGAATGATCATATCTTTGCAGAACAAAAAAGAAACTTAATTAAGCTAGAGAGGGAAGGAACAGATACTTGTTTGCCTTCAAGGCCAAAGAAAGGAGTATGAAATCTTGATTTTACCAAAAGTAATGAGAATCAGGCCCTTAAATATTTCTGTTCATCTTGGTCTCTCACATTTAGGGTCAAGAGCTAGCTGATTGGGAACTTGATGAATGAAGATATATTCACTTCTGTGTATCTGTGGTCTTTTTTTGGAGAGAAAAAAAGATTATAGTTCTCTTTATGTTAATATTAAACATTCTGGCATATTCTCCCTAAAATGTCATTCCATCTCTGAAGTTTTCAGGATGCCATACAGTTTGCTGCACGGTCTGCAATTCGGTGATGAGTGATGGTATTTCAGTTTGTATAAATACTGTTGCAACCTTCCTGGATCCTCTGAAGTCACAGCATAGAATCATCGAATCACACAGTCACAGAATCATTAAGGTTGGAAGGGACCTCTAAAGATCATCTAGTCCAACCCCCCTGCACACACAGGGCCACCTAGAGCACATGGCACAGGGCTGCATCCAAGTGGGTCTTGAAGATCTCCAGAGAAGGAGCCTCCACAGCCTCTCTGGGCAGCTTGTGCCAGTGCTCTGTCACCCTCACTCTCAGGAAATTTTTCCTTAAATTCCTGTGGAGCTTTTGATGCTTCAGTTTGTGGCCATTTCCTCTTGTTCTGTCGGTGGCCACCACTGAAAAGAGGCCAGCCCCATCCTCCTCACTGCCTCCCTTGAGGTACTTCTACACAGTGATCAGGTCCCCTCTCAGCCTTCTCTTCTCCAGGCTGAACAAGCCCAGCTCCCTCAGCCTCTCCTCATAGGGCAGATGTTCCAGACCCCTGATCATCCTCATGGCCCTGCGCTGGACTCTCTCCAGCAGCTCCACATCCCTCTTGTACTGGGGGACCCAGAACTGGACACAGTGCTCCAGATGTGGCCTCCCCAGGGCTGAGTAGAGGGGTAGAAGGCCTCCCTCGACCTGCTGGAGACTCTCTTCTTAATGCACCCCAGGCCTTCTTGGCCACGAGGGCACACTGCTGCCTCATGGTCAACCTGTCGTCCACCATGATGCCCAGGTCCTTCTCTGCAGAGCTGCTCTCCAGCACGTTGGTCCCCAGCCTGTACTGGTGTCTGGGGTTATTCCTCCCGAATGACCATCTCCCCAAGTGACCATTCCTCCCCAAATGACCAACTCTTCTCCAAATCCCATCTGTCTTTGAGACAAGCAAAGTCTTCCTAAATCCTGTTTGCAAGGAGGGGTTCAGGAACAGCATCTGCAGAAAGGGAAGTGATGTACCTGAAGGCCCAGAACTCAGAAACAATGCAAAAAGTAGGTTTGTATCATGCTGTGTTCTGTTTCATAGATAGAAACATCTTTTCTGGTAGAATGGATAGGCATTTTAGCCATAAGCCTGTCCTAAAGGCCTATGTGCAACACTGTGGGTGTAAACTCTGAGGCACACAAGGTTCATCTGCACAGATACTGCAAAAAACATGTAAACCTGCTTTATGTTCATAATATTTTGCATAATAATATAAGTAGAGACTTTCAAAAACATGAGTTCATCTTCCTACTACTAGCTAGATGACATTAATCTAATTAATCTAATTAATAATTAATTGTATCTCAGCAGACCCAGGATTGTGGTCCTGGAACAATAAAGAAGAATAAAATACATATGCTATCTTCCACTCACAAGTTCTAGAGAAGCAACCTGACAAGACAAAAACAACAATTAAAAAGTTTTGGTGCAAATTATTTTGTCTGTATTTTCAAGTTTTTTTTCTGTTTAATTTTTATTACCTGGTATTTGAAAAAAAAAAGGGGGTTAAAACATCACGAAAGGCAAAAAACAGCCCTGTTTCGACAAAGCAACACAGTCATTCGCTGTGGAAAACCCATAAATGAAAGGAAATGGCCTAATGTGGTAGGTGTTCATTTTTAAGGGTTCTGTTGACAGAAGTAGATGAGTGAAAATATTGTATTTCATATTCATCTTTTGTCCAGTAAACAGCATGGAATTTTGATGGTGCCTAGAGGGACAGCTTTATACTATGGTGGTCTAAACTGGGATTTTTCATTAATGTAACGAATCAGAATAATTTCTTTTTTTTTTTTTTAAGCTGAAGTCAAAGAGAAAAACAAAGAAAAAGCCCCACAGAATTTATCTTTGGCTCATCTGGAAGAGTTTATTTTAAACACGGAACATTGTTTGCTGCTGTGGAAATGAAAGTGAGAGTCGCAGCTTTCTTCCCATGCCATCTGGCAGATGAGTAACTTGCGTATGGTATTCACTAATGCAAATAACCCCGTGTGTGTGGCAGCACCGTCTCCTTGCTGATCGCGCAGCTGAGCTGGCTGAACCCTTGGCTCACACGTGGCTATCAGCAGAACAATGCAACAGATTGTTTAAAATTAGAACACTGTTATGAAAAGAGGTATGCCGTATTCCTCGTGCTTTTACCTTTATTAAGCGCTTTCATAACTTGGACTGAGCTTGATGTTTCCTTGGTTTTATTCACCCCAATCCTACTTAGACTTTAACCCTCTCATTTCAGTGTTTACATGTAGCCTCAGAGCTCAAGTGAGACCACAGCATTGGACATCCTTAGATTAGTATGCATACCCTTAAGATAATCATGTTTCCTCCTGCAAGGTCCCTTCCTGCCTTCATGAAACCTCTATTCATGATGAGAAGTAAGTTCATTTCAACAGGACAGTGGCAAATTGTAACCAGTAGCTTTGTGGAAAGGAACTCCTCTAGCTAATGAGTCACCTTCAGCTGAGGATATTCCTGTGTATCAAGCAAAAGATACAGTTATTTCCTTTCTATATTAGGTACTGCATTATTTGGCTATAAAATAAAAAGAAAAGCCTTGGCTGTTTTGGAAAGAAGCCTAGTTATTTTGGGAAGAACTATATTTAAGAATGCCTCAAAGAGCAGAGCCCAGGCTACAAGTAGGTGGAAGCACTCACTCACATCCTTGTGTTTCAGTTCTGGGCAGGATTTGATATTCAGTTGCTCTTCCATACTCAGGACTGTCTGCTGGTTCCCTTGTCTATATATATATATATATATATTTTTGAATGATTTTCCCAAAGTGCCTATCTCTGACTGTGTGCCAGATAGATAGGTCCCTAATTCTGGTTTGGGATTCCACTTTTAGGACTAAAAATCTAGTGTTTCCTTATTTCTTATTTGTAGGCATTTCTTTCAGTTTTGTTTATTTCTTTGTTTTGTTTTTCTTTTCTTTTTTTAATTGACTCTGGTCTTGATATGTCCCTTCAGAAAACTGTTATCTTAATTTGATTTAATTTGATTTGTGATCATCCTTTTCAGAATCTGCCTTTTTGATTTTAAAAGAAAGCTGAACAGCTTTGAAAGTGTGAATTTTCTTCAAGAATTGATCCAAATCATTCATATGTGAAATTAAATTATATGCAATGTGGAGAATTAGGTAACAATGATGGGGAAAGAATTGAGAGCACAGCTCTTTTCCTGAAGGGCAGCTGACTTTGAACTCACTGACCGCATTGGTGTTTCTAAGCATAAGTGCCAGGAATTGTTTCCTGAACCACAAGCCAAATGGAATAGTGGGGGGACGTTCATGTTGTCAAATTCTGATATTCCCTATAGCAGGTATGGGTACATCCAAAGTGCTTTTTAAGAGTGTCTAGGGCTTGTCCTAACTCCTGAATCATGCAGAAAGCTGTTTTAGAAAGTATTAGCTGGCTGGAGCCTAAACAGTGCCAAGAACTACCCTAACTATTAAACGGTATAGATGATCAAGTTTCAGTGCCTGGGCTGAAGCCCTGTCACTGTTTAATTGAGTAGAATGTGCATAGCCAAACATATGCCCCTTTCCTCCCTTAAGTGTTAACAGAATAAATGTGATTTTTCAATTTACTTTCATGATATTCGGAGATCCTTCTGGAATGGTGAAGGATATTTTCTCCTACTAATTTTATAGTGCTAAAATTCCACTGACTCTACTGTAATTTCTATTGACTGACCCTGTAAACATATAAAGAATTGGTAATGTTATTAATATCAGCATGTCGTCATGCTTTTTC
The DNA here is from genome assembly GCA_013389825.1 of Crypturellus undulatus. Taxonomy (NCBI): domain Eukaryota; kingdom Metazoa; phylum Chordata; class Aves; order Tinamiformes; family Tinamidae; genus Crypturellus; species Crypturellus undulatus. Next base: position 372,016 of record VWPW01025445.1, on the reverse strand, counting down.
TTTTTCAATTTTATTACTAAAGCCTGATCACTTGAAATCGTGTCTGCTAACATAGCACTAGACTATGGAAATCTTATTTTATCCAAATGTGTTATTCTTGGACTAGAATTCATAGAGTTACACAGTTGTGCTTTACAGGTCCATAGATTTTTAGGGCCAGAGAAGGCCCTTAGATTACTTAGTCCGACTTCCTGAATGACACAAATCATTTAGTTTAACCCAGTTAGCCTTGTGTCAAGTCCAGGAATTCTGTGTTTGGCTAAGGCTTATCTTCAAGAAAGATGTTCAGTCTAGATTTGAAACCATCGGTAGTTGGTGAATCCATCACTTCCTTTCGCAGTACATTCCAATGGTTATCAGCCACACTCCTAAAAATGCGTGTTTTTATTATTGCCTGAATTTGTCTGGCTTTCACTTCCAGCTGTCACCTCTCATTACGCCTTTTTTGTGCATGTGTGAGATGAGAGCTGCTGTTATTACTCTGTATTCTCTCCCCGTGGTGATACTCACATACCATAATCACTGAAATCCTCTCTAGATTTTATTATTATGATTATTGTTAAACTCAGCAGACTAGATCTCTTTAATCTCTTATTGCAAGACCCTTTTCCAAGGTTTCAGATAATTTCTGTAGTACTTCTCCACATCCTCTCTAGTTTTGTACCCCCTTTTGTGAAATTAGACAACAAAAATCAAATATCACGTCCCAGCCTCTTTCTATTTATAGATGCTCTATGTACTTCTCAATATTTTCCCTCTGTTGCTCTAAGGCTATCTGTAAGGTACTAATTTAAATGTGCCTTAGACTATTCCTTGGAAATGAGGCCAGCTGGAATATCCCAATCCACATCTGTACTTTTAAAGACTCTTTATCTTCCACAACAGGATGTCTGCATCCAAACTACTTTTGGGGAATGGTTCCTGCCAAGTGCTAACATTTTAGTTGCTTTAGGGAACTGTTTGGGACAATGTTGGCCTAGGTCAAAATCATGCCAGGGACCAGTCTAACAGCCCCATGGTACAAATGATCAATAACCAATGCTTCGGAACATTTCCTGAAAGTTTCCTAACATTTCCTAACAGTTTTTAGTTTATTAGTGCAGCCTAAGAGTTCCCAGATCTCTCCAATGCATCACTTTGCTGCTTTTAATTTCAGTTTAGTTTTAAACAAAGACATGTTTCTCTTATCTAAGAAACCTAAAGGTCAGGTACTCAGGTATGTGGTCTCAATAGGTCACCTATGTCAGGTCATGACATGGTCAAGTTGGAGACAAGCACCTGCTGATTTTCATTCACCTCTTTTCCTTTAGATGTCTATTTTTGAATCAACTGTATGGACAGTGGGTTTTCTCTTTCCCCTTCTCACCACTGACGACAACAGGCCCAATGAAGAATCAAAGTCCAACTTTTCACTACTAGACTTAGGTGAGATGATACCTACTTAGTGCAGTTTTGTGATATAACTCCTACTTGGATGAGTCCTACTAGTGGCATTTATGCATTTAAGTCCGGGCAGTATTTTCTCTGAAAATATTGCTCACAGACATATATTTACATGGATATTTTAAAGAGTTTTAAAATGAAGAAACAAATTTAAAAGAAGAAAGAACTGGAGAAGAAATAAAGCTTCCTATCTCAAATTTAAAAAATCCATCAGTGGTTTTATCTCCCTTTTTAGCGTGGTTCCCTTGACATGGTGGAACAAGTCATAATCATCAAATCCTACCCTATCTGATCCCAAGACTATTCTTTGTCCTGCACAGTGCAGATGTTGTGCTGGTTGGAACTGTTTGCTTGCTTCCCTCTCCTCCTCACACAAAACGTTATGAGCAGCCACAGACATAGACACAATGAGTAGAATATCAATTAATATTTCTTCTAGGATAAACCAAAGTCCACCTGAAATCACCTAAAGGTTGTTTCATGAACCTGATCTCACAGAATATCTTGAAAAATATCGAATTGTTCTGATGCATAAAATGAAAAACCTGCTACCTCTCTTTCCATACTTGCCTACTTGTCTCATAAATGGAAGGTTAAGGCCAGATGCAGCAAAACATTCTTAATACATGCCTAACACCACTTTTAATAGCAAGCTGCTTGCCTATGTGCTGCTGTGTAGTTGATTTTCTTTGTTGAGTGTTTAGATTTAAATTTGTTGCTAGGTTGCTTGCATTCAGTCATACTAATTTAGAGATTGCACACTACAGTAATGCACTTAAAATGATACAAAACCATATAGGAATGGTATTGAGCATAGGCATAACTTCGACTCACATGTCATCCTCCGATGTATTTTTAGCACAACTGATGACTTTTGAATTTCTCCAGCAGCTTCCTCCAAGCCATGATGTGTAGGTGACTCTTTCCAGGCAGAATGAGTAGATAGGACTTGGAACTGGCTACCTTTACTCTATGCAGTCTTCTAATATTATTCTACCAATCTGTGTATCCTTCTGTGTGGTTCCATGTGCCCTCATTCTACCTCTGAGGGTTTACAGTTTAGCTTAATGCTGTACCAGCACACTGAAATATTCCAACAGTCTCATTCAGGTACACTAAACTGAAAAACATACACAAAATGGCAGTTTTACTGCCTAAGGTAATCACATGGAGCCTTGAGTGGTCATATTACTAAATGCTATGAAATATGAAAACATCCAGTGTTCTCTAGAGAGAGTTAGGCAAAAGTAATGGAGATGTAAGTTAATCTGCATCATTTGGCCTTGAGACCAAAGTTGACCTATTTAGTCAACACTGCAGATAAATTCTTTGAAATATAGCTTGCATTAATATCTTGTTGAGCAGAGGCCATACACAATGGAAAAGTCTCTGATTCATGAATACATCTAGGTTAGATGAGAGCTAAAGATCGATCTTACGACTGCTGTTCACCTTCTTGGTGAGAGAGACTTGGAGAGTGCTTCTGATGCAAAAAGAGAAGAATGTATTTATTTGTTGCGCTTCACAGACCGTCTTTTTAGCAGTGACTATCACCAGTTTGTGTTACATTGGGCTGTAAATTGACATAGTTGTGAATCAGATTCATGTTCTGTTCAGCCATCCTTGCTGCAGGACTGCAGAAAGAATGCGAAGTGCAGCAGGGTGTAGTAACTGTTTCAGTTACTCAAGCTAAATCTACCTGCATACATGAATAGGAGCCTTGAGTTTCTTCTCATTTATAAACCAGCTTTAATATTAACTTGAATGAACAAAGACAAAGCTTGAACTGCTATTAATTTCCACCTCAAAGAGCACTTGTGTGCAGAAATAATTTGAAATGGTACCTGATTTGGGGTGAGACAGACAAAGGCCTGTTGCAGACATACAATGGGGATTTGTTATTATTTTCATTAGGTTTTATTATCGTCACTTTCAGTGACACATAGACTGTTTATTTCATCACTCTATAAGGAGTTTAAATATTACACCAGCAATCTAATATTTCTCAGCACCTGCCCATCTGGCATCCTGTTGTTTTCTAAAGTTTGCTCTACCACTATTAATTTTGGATCAGCACTTCTGCAGCTGATCAAGGTGGTGAGATTACTTATAACAAATACTTCCTGGGCAAATATATAACCATTTGGTTCTACAGAGCCCTGCCAACAGAAGGCTGTTGCAGCAGCTTGGGCCAGCAAAATGAGTGCACATGCAGAAAACTGTGATGCAGCTCTGTTATTTCTGATGCATTGTAAATTCAGCATTTTCTTATTATTATTATTTGAGATTATTTAGAGGTCTCTTTGAAAACCAATTTAGGAATGCTGGCACAAATCATAGTGTAACATATGCAATTTATTATGTTAAAAATGTTTGATAAAACAACAAATATGAATAATCCTGCTGAGCCCAAAGAAAGCAAATGCACAGAGAAAGCAAATGCAGTCTTTATTCTGTAGGTTGGTCTGATCTTTGTATAGTACAGTTAATTTATTTTGAAACAGAAATATGCATGCCAAACTTTTGACATAAGACTCTAATCAAATTATTTCTCTTTATCATTTTTAGTTTTTTCCTTTCAATCTTCCTCCCCGTTTTGTTCAAATGAAAAAAATAGAAAGCATATATTTTACCATCTATAAAAAAATAAATTATGCTCAGCTGCTCCTCTTAAAATGCTGGAACTTTACTCTTTTCTGTTCCTGTTTATCCTTTGCACAGTATATACGATAGCATGGAAAACAGTCCAGAAACCTGGTGTCATGCATGGAGATACTAATGAACTCTATACTTTCTTTTTTGGTAAGGGAATCAAGCAGCTAAGCAAATTGGAGCTTCATTGCCTAAAGATGATGGAAATAACATAAAGTAGGCACAGTCAATAGTCAGGCAGTTAATATAGTGAGAAATCCATTTACATTGTTGACTCAGTAATTTATTTGCTGTGCTGTTGATTTAATCTCTGCCAAGAGAGAACTTGGTCACGGCTTTTTAAAATGCATCGTAAGAAGTTATATAGAACGACTGGAAGAAAATAGTAATAGGCAGGTCATGGTTGGACTGGCTTGGAAGAAGCCTGGGAATTAGTGACTGAGAAGGTCAAACTCCTCCTCTCTGTCCCTGAACTCCTCCAAATTGCTCTGGGCTTACTCTCAGTGTCAAGTGTCCTTCACCAATAAACCCCATATGCCCATGTGGCATCACACTGGGCAGGCCACAAGTAAGCCTCGGAGCACTGTAAATTCACTTCCATCTGCCTTGCAGAAATGCTTTCTCAGGTTTCATTCTTTCTGTTTGAAACTTTCCACTGCTCACTGCGGGGAAATTCAGAAGTGTAAGTCCCATTGATTCTCCAAGAGAGGACTTTTTGTTCCTAATTTTGTTAGATGACATTTTTTAAAAAATCCTCCTTTCTGATTGCTAACTACCAACAGGGTGACTACTGCCATTGAGCTAAGTCAGCAAATGAGCCCATGTGTAAATGAGTGCTATTAACCATCAAATTAACTTCCTCAGCAGTGGGCAATACCTTACTTCATTAAAGTTCCACTCTTATTGTCCATTTGCATTTAATTTAAAATTTAAGTCTGGGGAAGTTTATCCCTGTTTTTTGTTAGCCAGATTAACTTTAAACACAGTACTTAAATTATGTCTTTTTGGATCTTTCAGCAAGTCAAAGTGACTGCCAGATTTTTAGAAATGAGCAAATTTACTATTTCTTATGAAATGTATTGTTTGTTTGAAATTTGCACTGAGGCATTGCCATGTGTTTGTACATATGCTTCAAGGATGGATCCGCTCCCTGCTCATAAATTATAAAATTGCTTTTCATTACTCCCTATGCATTCATTGTTAGTTTGACGTTAGTTCAGGATACAGGGAGATTTCTAGGAAGAAATTAGAACATTTTGTGTCTCTTTGCCAGTCATGCGGAACTTCTTGAATACAGAGATCTGTCTCTGAAGATAACCTACAAGGAAAAAAAAAACACCCAGTAAGACTTATCTACATTTAAATTTTTGTTATTTATGCTGCATAAAATATATTTTTGTTTTTCTGCTGACTTTTCATTGATAAGAAATTCAGGTCTTCTGTTGCCTAAGCTTGTCAAATGAATGGAGAGGTAATGAAATTATGACTTGAATAGCTTCCAGTTACTACTAGAAATTAAGGGGTTTTCAGAGTTAAACATGCTATTCACACTGCCTAAAATGTGGTGTTATCAAAGACCGAACAATTGATCATTTTGAATAAAGAAAGCTTTTATTTAACTTCTTGTTAAAGATATATAATTAACTTATTTTCTAGTAAAACTTTCTGTTCCTCATATTTCTAAGCTTCAGAAAGAACAGCAAGGAGAATATATTCAGACATTCCTTCTACATTGTAAAAAGGCAGAAGGGAATTGAAAGTGTAATGTCCTGAACACTGTAAAGAGTTGCAAATTTTGTGCAAAATACAGTGGCAAACAGAAACATGAGTGACAAAGGCTACACAGCACTGGAGCCTTCACCTCTTTGAAGAAGTCCCTCTGTTTGCAAGTTAACATCTGAACCTTTGCAGATCTTACGAGGGAAACCCCTATTATCTTATTAAATTTACTGTGTATGTACTCTGTCTGTTCTAACCTCCGAATCTGAAACCTACAGCTTTGGCAATGCTCAAAATAAGATGAAGAAAAATCTCTTGAATTTTCAGGAGAGCCACCTTATTCAGCAGAAGCCTGATGCACATGTCTAAATTCCTTAACTTAAGCGTTAACCAAATGCTTAAGTGTTTATTGATTTAAAGTTCACACTGATTGGGAAAGAGGTAAGTTTACTTCACATGAAAATTGTCCTGTCATATATCTTGAATATTTAGCAGCGTTTAAGGGTTATGACTTGCAGGAAGTGATTACAGGTATTACAAATAAAACATTTTTGTTTTAAAAAGGCTTCTCTTTCACAACTTCCCCTGAAAAAAGAGACATCCAAGTGGCAGCTCAAGAATCTCACTTTCTTTTTAGTTGACTTGTGCTAGTAATTCTTCAAAAACATAACTTCAGCGTGATGAGTGGGGTGACATTAGTAGTTACATAAGGGTAGTATGTTACATATAGGGTGGATATTTACAGAAACCCAAATGAGATGGTCACTCATTTGAAATGTGCCTTGTACTTTCTCACAGGTGAAGCTTATCATTTTGATTATTTTCTTCAATCAAATGTCATTTATGAAATGGATATTATAAAACATAGAATTATTTCTCTTATGTATGATGTTTGAAAATTTATCCTTGCTTTCTCAGACAAACCAAGAAGCAGGTCAGAGTTTGTAGTTTTTCTGTCAGCACAAACTAACTTAAGAGCCTCCTGTGTAATAATAATAGCTTTAAATTGTTTATAAGGTTGATTTTAATCAACACTGCCTAAGATAGACCAGTGCCCAGCAGTGCCTATGTTGTATCACCTTTCATTAGTGCTCTAAAGAAACAGCACAATGAAGATGTCTGATGTATGTCACAATACTGTGGTCAAAAGGAATGTATTATTTAAATATTATAATAAGCTGAAGAATGTCTTTTGAAATAGAATGATTTTAATCCAGAAACATCTGCTTGCGAATCCACAGAGATTAGAAATGTCCGTTTGTGAAAACATGCTAATTAAAAGCTCTAAATACTTAGAATAGTTCTCTGGCTATGTAAGTTAGTCCAACTGATAGCAAAACTTGACATGTTTCATATTATTTCAACTTTTTTTATTTGGACAAGGGAATAGATAAACAGAAGGAAAAGATCCTGTTGTTTTTAAGATTTTGTAAAAATATAACCCGAACAGAGGTCAGTCTTCAAATGCACGGTCCATATGGCTTGGCTGACACAAGTAGCTGTAAGGATAATATCTCTATACAGGAACAGTGGAGCTCAGTTCTCCCCAACACTGTGCAGTAGCAGAGTGGAAAGAAAATGTAAACTAAACTGTTCCACTATTTTTGGTGCCTCAGATATATTTGAGTCATTAGAACCATGAACTACTGCTGCATCCTACATCCTATATCTTGAAGTTGAGTATTTAAATGGACAAGCTTGGTTATAAGAAAAAAGGAAAAGCCTTACTGATTCCCAGTTGCTTAGTTCAGACTGAGATTTAGACCTGTCCTGCCTGTTTTGGAGTTGAGACTTACAGCCAGATCTCCTGCTGCTTAAGTGTTAACTAGCTAGTTACTGTTCACTGTATTATGTGGTGTTCTGGATTGGTTTTCTTCTTGAATCTTTCTATCATACCCTGTGTACTGCTGTCAATCAGCACCCAGAGCAATATCTGAATCTTTCACAGGGGAGAAGTTCTGATTTTGCCCTGGACTAGATGATTCTGACTGTATTTTCCTCACTGATAGAGTCCAACATCTGGCAGAAACCAAGGTTCTGAAGTGACAGAAGTGACAACAGGTTGTTAAATAACTCAAGGCACTGATTAGCACTTCAGCCTTCACTCGCATAATATGAATTGCACATTTTATCTGACAGATCTGACTACATTTCTGAAGCAGACAACTTGATTAAAATAAATAAATCTATAAAATCTGGATCTTCTCTTTCTGCTCTCCCACTTCCAGCTGCAGATTACTACTCCCTACCTTAGCTGTACATCAGAAGATATTTATATATATATATATAAACAAAGCTGACCATATGTATTTTGTCTTCCAAAATAGCTGTCTATGGAGGCCCATGTTTCAGCTTTCAATACTTTAGACACTAACATTAATCAGACAAAAAAAATAGTAGGTTGATCTAGCAGAAAAGGCAAAGAACAAGTGGTACTTTGGTATCTTTTTTTGTTGTGTCCTTTATTTCAGGTTCTTGTTTTTTCACAAACTGCTCTGTGCTTCGCTCTAATCTCCAGGTAGGTTCTACACCTTTGAACACTCCTGTCTGCTCTGACACCGCACGCATGTATGCAACACATAACAGGTGTTTCAAACTATAAAAACGCAATTCTGAGAAAAGTTATAAAATAACTATGTCTTAATGTCACAAGGATACCATAGGACAGAGGACATTCATGCCAAGCGCTATTTTGTATGGATATGGACTATCTGCTCTGCAGGAAGACAGCAGTCTGGATGTGACCATTCTGCGCCAGTAGGGCTTGGATCACTCTCTGGAGCAAACACTTTTAGCAACAGAAATACAATCTCTGTGATTCAGTTCCTTAACTTTTCTTCATGGAGTTTGTGCAAAGTTGTGGAGCATTGTGCCTTTTCATGGGATAAGTGAGGCAACAACAGAAGACATGCGAGCACCTCAGCAGAGGGGCAGAAGAATAAATTGTATTACAAGGTACACATTGGACTTCATGAATTGTTCTTTCAGACTTAACGAATCTTGAGGTGAACATGACTCTTCAAGAATTTTTTTTTTCAGGAATTTTTAAAATTGGTGCTGAGACAACATAGTACAGCAGGAGAATAAACATGTCATAGTGATTAACACTGAAGTGATATTAAAACTTGCCAAAGCATCAGTCTGTAGTTTCAGGTAAATCTTTCTGTTTTTCATAAGACAGCAGGGAAGACTTTCCAGCTGTTCTTGGTCAAATATCAAGCCTTCCTATCCAAGTCCTATCCATTCTTGAAAGCTGGTACCCTCCCCACAGGAGTAAGCATTTATTAATGATGAAGAAAAGATAAAACATTATTTTTCTTTTTGCATAGACAGATTAATGGATGTGATGGATTCTCCCTCCCCCAAGATATTTATCATTATTAAGAGTTCTTTTCTTTGGAAACCTTTGAAGCAGTCAAACTCATTTGCATAAGGTAAGATTTATAAACCAAAATCCCAAAATCAATTCCACTGGGAACTATGTTGTTCACACCATCATTTACCAGGCTAAATCCAACCTTTTTCTTTGCACTTTCCTTTGTGTATATCTTTCCAATCTGAATTTTGTTGGAATATGTTAATATTGATCTAAATATAAATACATATCTCCCTTTATGGGAGAAATTATGTTTAAATAACTATATTGTTTATTTTTACCATTGGAAGACATTCAGCTATATCTTTGCCATGAATATAATATAAAATGTCAACAGAACAGAGTAATAATAACACCCAGCTGTTAGAACACTGTTTAGCAATTCTCAAGGTGCTTTATAAATGGAATCTATGTAATTCCTCACTTTGGATAGACAAAGAAGTTGAAAGAACAAGAAATCTTTTTTTTTTTCCCCATGATTACTCATATATGATCTGTAAGACAGATTTTGTTGGATTCCCAGCCCATATCTAATGGGTTATGCTAGCTGTCTTTGAGCAATTGATACAAGTCATATTCCAGACATAATTTAATTGATTTTAGCTAGAAAACTTTTTGGTGAGAACAAGAACTACTTTTCACAAACATGTTTCTAACAAATGCTCTTCAGTTGCAGGGTCATATATAATTATTTTTTGAGGACTTCTATTCTGTGTTATGACTATCTCTAGGCTTCATGTGTCTGGGCATCAGCTCTGAGCATGTTATCCCATGGCTGTGAGCTGGGATGAATGGCCAGAAGTCCACTGCAGCCGCCTGGGTGCAGTACGAGTGTCTAAGCATGAGACTCATCTTGGAAGCACCACTGCGTTGTGCAGAACAGAGAGTCCTGGAAGAGAAGTCAAGGAGCTAAACAAAGAACTCGACAGAAAAAATTTATTAGCACGGCTTTCCATGAGGATTTTTCATAGCATGATCACTGCTTCAGACATGCTGACACAGCCAAATAAAAATGTATCAGTGATGAGTAAAAGGAAGAGAAAAGAAATTAGCTTGCTGTGTTTTCCATAATGTTGTCCAGTGGTTATGGTAAGAGCCTGGATATTGCAACTGTTGAGATATATTCATAACCCTCTCTTCTGATGTATTTATTCACCTGTAAAATACTTAAATTAATGTTTTAATGGACTGTTAATACTTAGTAACATTTGGATAGTTCCTGCAGGATAGCCACGTGAAACATGTTAAGGGGGAAAATGCTCTAATTAGCTGCAGCAACTGAGTTAATATTGCACAGTAAAATCCAGATTGAGACAAGCTAGGAATGTTGGCCTAAACACATGACCCCAGTACCAACTGGAAACTCTGGCACAAGCATATTCTAGGGAATTACATTGCAAAGGTAACATATCTTCTTTTCTTTTTTTTTTCTTTTTCTCCTTCCACTTTAAATCTCTATAGACAGAAAGATTTGAAAGAGACATGATTTCAAATAACACAGTTGATGACACTGACCTTTGGTCCTGGAGATCTATAAAAGCATTTGCCTTTGTTTATTTAGAAAAATAAGCTTGCTGACCTCTGTTCAATTCTATGATTAGATTCCTCGCCCATGGCTTGCAGCCAGTGCTGAACACGGCTCAGTTCAGCACAGAGGGGCTGTTCTGCATGACCAGAAGAAAACAGTTGATTTGCATTAGGTCTTGCTCAGCTCGCAGTTTGCTCAGTATCTGTCCACAGCAATTCAATTAATAAGATTTATGTGTCCATTTTGGTAAAAGGAGAGAAAGAAAATATATTGGGTGAACTCCTCTGCCAGCTTAAGTGGGTTTTAGCCAATGGAATAGGGCTTGCATATGCGATACATAATGTAACTCATTATTGATTCATGGAATACAAGACCAACAGGACCATCATGATCCATTATTCTCACTTCCTGTTTAATACAAGCCAAAGGACTTCCCTGAATCCTTGCAAATACAAGTCTCTTTTTCCATACACTGGAAGATCATAAATGCATATGTTACCCAGAAGTACTGCTGTTTATATTGCTGACGGTTCTGTGAATAATTTGGGTTCACACTGTAGGATTATTAAGTGAACTAGAGCTGTTCTGTCTCAACTGGATTACAAATGAAACACCCTATAATATGTGTAGAAGCACTTGTATGGTATAAACAATATTTTTAATCAGTCATTGAAATAATAATATAGAGTTCATTTTATTAACATTTGAAAAATAAACGTCTTCACTTGCCTTAATCAGACTTTAAAGGAGGAAAGTTTTACATTCCCTGTGAAAAAAATAAAGTAAAAAATGTTTAGAAAAAGGGGTGATCTGACTGGTTAGAGATCACAAATTGCTAATAATAATAGCCCTGAATATCAGATGCCAAACAGCTGCAGAGCCTCTTAAACCTAATTCCTCTTTCTTGGAGGATACAGCAAGTTTGGAAGAGAGATGATTGCCAAAACCACCACGAAATGTAGGCAGAAATTTTTCTTTGAATAAATCACTGTCACCTTTGATAAAACCATAAACAAGTATGTTGGCATGAGAGAAGGCTGCAAATTAGCGCACATAATGAAGACAGCATCCATGAAGCCAACAGGCACTAAACACAAACCCAGCCCAGATATTCTAGTAAACAACTCATTCATAAGCAGGAGGTGATATATGGAGAAGTTATTGGAATATATTGCTAGACATTGCATGCTTTCCCATTACACAGCAAGGTACTATGCAGCTTATTCCATTGCAGTTTGCCACCTGGTATAACAATGTATAAAATTCAAAGAGCAATTATTTGGAAAAGTCATATGAATGTTAAAAAAATATATGGAAGATGATTATGCCTGTGAGCCCTTTCCTCACACTTGCACTTTACAGGGCAGGTGTCAAAAATTAAATTTATATATTTAAGATATATGGAAAGTTTTAAATTCTCAATATGGAATATTCATCCCTAATAAGTGCCAAATGTCCCAACTTTCAGATACTGGAAAAGCAGTTCATCCACAACTCTGCGTGAGCCCCTCTCACAGACCGAATGCTCTACTAGCTATGTAAATATAAATCACTGCAGTAATAGTTACTTTTCATCACTTTGTTACAGGCCCAAGCTGTATTACAGAAAAAAAATAGACAATCCAGGCCTCCAGAAACCTGCAGAAGTACTATACAACGCATTGTGAGCAGCACTGAAAGTCCCTGCTTCGGTGAATATTTATGCTGTGGAGCCCTTTCCTGTCATTCATCCCTTCGCACTCCCTCTGACAGAGCAGCAGTCCTTGAGCAATCCAAAGTGACCTGACCAGGGAAAAACAATTTTAAAAATAATTTTTTAAAAATTAATATTTTCATCTGTTCCTTTCTTTTCCCCCTCTGGATCAATGGAATTAGTACTGCAGAACCTCATCATAGAGGAACAAGTAATGTATGACTATCTCTGATTTAATCTGTAATTGCTCTGTGTTTGATAAAGACACATTCCTCCTGACAGTGTCACCCAGCATCATGCAGATGCTTGATTACTATGGACTTTCATGGTAGCAAAATAAAGTAAAAAGTAAAAAAGTAAAAATAGAGACAGAAGAGATCTCCTCAGTGAAGAAACATAGTTTTGTCTTGACTGCTTGGGAAGCGAGCTCGGTGCCAAGTCTGTAAATCTCAGCCGGATGGCAGCACACCTGGCTCCTGAGGCAGGATCTGCAGTCCACAGCTGCTCAGACACTCATGACCCTTTCCTCTCATGGTATGAGAAGAAAGTGAGATTCAATGATTTCGTGCAGAATCAGAACGATTCATCAAATCCAAGACACTTAATAGAGACTACTACAGCTAATGGGAAATGTTTGAATGAAGGAGAAAAATCTCTTTCATAAAATTTCCCTTCTGTTTAGAATTTGCTCTTCTCGGTGGAGCTGAGGACTTAGGGCTCAGTTCAAAACTGAATCTAAAACAGTATTTTTTTCAGAGCTGAAATAAAGATCATTTCCTCCTGATCTGTACTATGGACAACACCTAAATTACAGCATTTTGGGGAGTTCAAGACTATTGCTGCTCAAGTCTTTATTTTGCATGCATCATTAGGAAAGATCAAATATGCCCCTGTAGCATAGAGAGAAAAAGGCAGTCTTGGATGTCAGTGAATATTTAACAGGATACAGACAAAAATATGGAAAGCTAAGATTAGTCCTTCCATGAGGGCTCTCATGTTCACTCTCTGTCTCAGTTTTTGAGAAATTTTTGACAAATTTCTGTCTTCTGTCAGGGCATAGAGATGACTTAGCCCCTGAGCTGAGCTGCTCAGTGATCTCAACACTGATGCAATACAGAGCATGCTGAGGGGAAAAGATTAGGGACTAGAGAAGCTTAAAATAAACATGAGGACTATGGGTGTTGGCTACACCAGGATGAGATAGAAGCTGGGAAAAGGATGTTATTGCACATATGAGTAATGAGATTCAATTAGTGAACTTACAAGAGTAAAATTAATTGCCTTAAGTATTTATTTTGGAGTTTTCCTTTCTTCTGTAACATAGAACAAGTTATGACACCTTTTGGTTGGTCTATCTAAGGATTGTACAATGGGATGGTAACAGTTATTTACCCATGCAGGTATGTTAAGAGATTAAATATATTGTTAGGCATTATCTTAGGAAATGCATTTGCATAGACACATTCCTTACTGTCTCCTTTAATAACTGCTGGGGAGAGAATAACTCAGAGCAAAATTCTGACCTCTAATGAATGCAAATTTGTCCTGAACTAAGGAAAATATTTGTAAAGCTTCCTTGTGAGACAAATATCAATAAATGTTCCCTTGCCATTTACATTTTCATGAGAAATGCTCAATGCCTTCACAAGCCATGTGAAGCAAACTTCCAGTCTACAGTCTTCAAGACATTAGTAGAGCTACGGCAAAAGACCATTCTGAAAGCTTTCCAAAAGAAACTCATCAACTGAGACATATTTCCTTCCATCATTAGTTTTCAACCATGTACAGTGGATATGCTGGAAAAGCACATATGAAAGACAGGGATGTGTCTTTCCAACTATAGAAACAGTAAGGTATTTTAGCAAAAAGAGAAAAAAAGTAAAAAAAGCTGTGCACAGATCTTTATCCCCGATTCCTCTTTTTCTGTTGTTCCTCTTATGTACACCAGAGAGCAGCATTCTTACATGTCCTGTATTTTCTCATTCTTCAAGTGTCTCTGTGCTGGACCATATATGAATGTCCATACCCCTCTGTGGTCCCCTGGCTATTAGGATATGGTTTTCTCTGATAGCTTTTATCTAGGCATTACTGCTTTTTCTAACATATTCACTTTTTCTTATTGATGACTCCTTTTTAATAATAATATTAATTGATATATGGAGAATGTAAGACCAAGACTAATAGTACTGTAATACAAATGACATGCTATGTCACTTATTGAAGCTGGGCATCATGCTATTAGCTTTTCAGCTCTTGCTGAACACAACTTTATAGGGTTATAGCCAGGGTTTGCCTATAAGCAGCTGAAGCAAATCATATACACTTCTTTTCACACATATCTTCTGTCTTTGTATCATTTTCCTCTAGCAACTGAAGCTAGGGGATGAGCCTGGTCATTGCATAGCCCATAGTCCCAAGGGATATGATATTGCAGTGCATGGTCTTCTCCAGTGAGCAGCATTTTGGCAAGAATGAATCCTGCCAATAGTACAGAGATGGCCAATGGCATCTCTATGGTAGTGGCCATATTAACTACAATGATTGGACAATATCAGAAACCTTAGACATTGCTTATGTTGTCTGAGTGTGGGTTTTTTTGTTGGTTTGTTTTTTTCTCAGCCTTAGTTATTCACCAAGAAAGACCAAATAAGAGAACACAGCTTCACTCTCTAGAAATCCAAAGTGACATTATACTGGCCATATCCATATCCACACTAGTAAACTAAGCGATACCTAAGGTACAGCACCCACTAACACCACCTAGCTTGTAAGCTCTTGTGTGCTCCCAAACTGCAGTCAGCCCAGGATGTGCTACAGAGTCTAGTTTAAAACCACACTACTGCAGCCAGCGGGGACTAACAGTCCTGCTACCATAGCTCATCACACAGCACACGGCTCCCTCTCCAAATTCCTTTTTATTCTTCATGCTGCAGAATCTTCTGTTTTTCCCTACTTCTTTCTAAAGGTCCACATCCAACAAAGATAACCTCACCACAGTGGTCTTTACAGACTGCGTCACAAAAAAGAGAAAAAATGAGTTTATGAAGAACTTTTCAAGTCATCCCACCTGTCTTGCACACTAGATATCTGGGAGGCATTTGCACAGTCCAACTTGTAGTAGCTGTTAGTACAAGACCATGGAAGGTGTTTTTCTTACACAACAGGCATCAAGCAATGCATTGAAATATATTCCAGTCAGATTAACTGCAAATGGTCTAAGTGGCAGTTTCCAAATATCTTGTATTTCACTATGCTCTATGCGTGCCTGAAAAGTATAGAAAATGTAAATGTAAGCTCAGTAAACCCTCTTCTATAACCCTTTCACTTATTCCAGAACAAATAGCTAAACCTTTGAAGTCAGTCAGAGCATGAGATGAATAACAACAGGGAATATTTTGTTTTGCTCCCCTTAACACCTTCTCTGCTCCCCTTATACCTCCTAAGCAGTCACTTTTTCTGCTGCCTGAGCTCATAGATCAATGATAAATCCTCCAACATTATAACTGAGTTACAACTGCAGATATGTCAGTGTCATTACTACTTCTCTGCCCAGAATAGCTAGTGCCTGCTTCCCTACTTGGCTAAAGAGCCTTGCCATCATTCTGTCTTAGCATTTCCTGCAAATAAGGATAAAACTCATCTCTGCCTCTGTCAGCCTACTTGTGTGACAGAAACCAACAGGAAAAACATCAGGCCAACAACTCAGAGCAGTCAGCTGCTTACTGCAAAGACATTTGGGGAGCAAAGAGAGTTCATTGCATCAGGACTTTCAGGCATATGAATGTATGTT
This sequence comes from Crypturellus undulatus, assembly GCA_013389825.1. Taxonomy (NCBI): domain Eukaryota; kingdom Metazoa; phylum Chordata; class Aves; order Tinamiformes; family Tinamidae; genus Crypturellus; species Crypturellus undulatus. The sequence goes on along the minus strand of VWPW01025445.1, from coordinate 355,815 downwards.
GGAAAAAACTTACTACCTTTGCTCTCCTGAGGCTAACATGAGATTATGAGGATGACATCTATAAGAAGGAATTGTTTATTTGTGCTAGAATCTGAAAAAAAAAGGAACTTCTTGAACCATGAGAGAGATTTAGCACAGCAACTTTCAGAGATATTGCTCTTATCAACACGTCTTGCAAAATCTGAGGATGAGGAAATGGTTGGAGAACTCACAGCTTTTCAAAACTTAAGCTAAACATGTGAAAATTGAAGGGTCTGAGGAAGAAAATGCTAGAGATGCAGTCCAGAAGCTGGCAGAAAACTGTCTTTGCAGGAATAGGGAGTTGACTGAGGGAAAGCTTGCAACCTGGGGTCAGGGGGAAAGGACAGGGAAATTAATGTGATTCTGGGCAGACAAGAACCCTTGCGGAAAACATGCTTCCCTCCTACTCTCCTTCCTTTGGCCCTGTATTCACAGAATGGTTGAGGTTGGAAGGGACCTCTAGAGGTCATCTAGTTCAACCCCCCTGCACACGCAGGGCCACCTAGAGCACCTGGCACAGGGCTGCACCCAAGTGGGTCTTGAAGATCTCCAGAGAAGGAGACTCCACAACCTCTCTGGGCAGCCTGTGCCAGTGCTCTGTCACCCTCAGAGCAGCCTTGAGTATTGCAGCCTTGAGTGGCTCCATCCCTGGACTCAGAGAACTCCAGAAAGTCATGAGAGGGAAAACCAAAGATCTCAAGGGCCCATGTGCTTTCTCATGGGGCCCTGACCTCAGCACCACCCGTGTTGGACTTTACTGTCCTATTCCATCTCTCCAGATTCCTGAAGGGTCACCAAACAGAAAACCCAGAGCGAAAAAAACAGCTGTAACCTCTAACACTCAGAGCTGCAGGAGCTATCTGCACTGCACTGTCAATGATCAGATGAAAGCATAGCACTTACCCCAATTTGCCTCTTTCTAAAATAAAAAATAGTAATTCTGGCAACATTGTATCCACCATTTTTCACTGTTTGTGCCTTTGCATTTTCAGCTTTTGAAAAAAAAAAAGAATGCTTTTACTTCATTACTGTAATTTTAGTTTGCATTTCATAATAAAAGTATTTTTATTAAATTTCCACAGAATAGTTGCTAAAGCATTTTACAAAGCAAACTTCATAAAAGATGGTTTGTGACATAGCAGAAAAAATGTCAAATCCTAGTAAAATTCTTTAAAAAGCTGAACAAGAGCAAAAGTAAAATGGAGACCATGCAATGACAGGATAGTCTTCTGAAGTTTAAATATTTCTTGAGCCAGTCAATGACACTTTCATGAAATAATGACTTCTGAAAAGTTATAGAAGTCCTAATAGGAAACATATCTGCACTGGAATTTAGAAATACACTCCTCTCCAGAGTCAAAATATAAGACATCCTGCACCAATTGCCATGGGTTATTGGGAAAGTAACTTCTTTCAGGTTTCTCAAAGCAGTCTTCCACTCTGCAGTTCAAAATTCAATTACTATTTGACAGTTACAACAAAAGACAAAGATAACTTATCACAATTTATTCTATTTTAAGGCAGAGGTTATGTCTACTTTAATAAGAAATTTGATAAGGGAAGAGCAAGTCAGTAGATAAAAGCACTTCTTTCTAAAGATTCTCCATTTACATAGCATTTGATTCAGGATTTTAGTCTGGACTATATTTAGTAGGTTTTCCCAGACTAAACACCTCTACCAAAACTGTAGTTGGAAGTTTTTTCAGAGAATTTATAATGAGTTTGTACCTTTATTTCCAGGAGCTAGAAAGTATGTGCTATATATCTAGAGTTGATGTTTCAGCTCAGAGTCCTTCAAAATTCTCTAGCTTACACTCAGTAAAGTCATTGTTAATACTGAACTGATTAGTTCATAAGAGGGGTCAAAAATATTAATCTTCCAAATCAAAATTCTTGCAGCATCAAGTCAATGTCATTTCATTTGCTGTCCCTAGCTGCACAGTCCTGTCCCATCCTGAAATTATCTAAGTAATTATTAAAGAATTAATTAACAACTTTATTATAGTTCCGATATCAAGAAAGTAGAATCTGTAGCAATCAAGGACCAGTTCAGATTGGTAGGATATATCCATAACAACAAACTAATCAAACTCTGGACACAAAACCATCGCTGTCACTCAGTCATCCACAATATTAAATTGGTTCCCTGGCAAATATTTGGTGAAAAACACCAAACACCCTCAAAGTCTATACTTGGGCACAATTCATACAACACTGCTACAGAACACTCTTAACTCTGTTTTGGAGATGTAACAAGGTCAGTTGTGTGAATGAGAGTCATGTCATGCTAGGTAGCCTCAGGGGAAAATAACTGTCTTTGTCCCATTTAATTTTCTAGTATAGGTATTGTTTATCTATGCCTAGAGCACTTGGGAGCTTGTTTTCATTATAAAATAGAAGCATGAGTTTCTGCAGATCTTAGAACTGTGCATCAGATCATAGCATTGTAAAACTCTCTGGAACTGCTTGATTAATTCTTTGTTATCCAGACTTTCTGCCAGCACCTTGTCACTGCATCTCAGCCTAATCCTGCGGCACAACTCCTTCCAATCAGGTAACACTCAGTTCAAAGGCGCCAAAGGGCACTGCACAAGGGTGAGGTGCCTTCAGACATGTGCTGTGAGAATATTCAGTCTGAATGGGAAAAGTCTGTTAGTAACATATAAGAGTATGGACAGACTATTTCCCACAGACAAAGAGTACATTAAAAAGCTTTTATTTTCCAAGTCCAGCACTCAGGAGTTACAAAATGAAAACAGTTAGAGTGGCCAAGAAAAGTAACATTTATTTGATCATTTTTTTGTATGAATTCAGTACGACACACTCCCTAATTGCACATAACACACTCTTTTCTCACAGGATTGCTCTTTTATTTGAGATGAGTCTATGTTGATATTGAGGACCAACACTCAAGCTGTATATACCTCGTTTTCCTGTTTGCAACTCATCTTTCAGAGTATTCCATAGCACTACAATTAGCAATTTAGCATGCAAACTCTTGTTTTCTTTTTACCACATTTATCTTGATATATGGGGCAAAAAAAAGAGAGGGTTCCCCTGCTAAGTTCCAGACAGGTCTATGGAAAAGACTGCGTCTGCAGTGGCCACAGATACTTCCCAACATGATCTAAATTCAGTTTTCTTCCTTCCCCTTGTCTCACTCCTGTTCTCATACCAACCTTGTTTTTGTTTCTTATTTCAACTCTAGGTTCCTACTGCAACAAGTCACTGACCACAGCTGACCAGAGCATACATATAAGTCAGCATGCGCGAAAAGAGGGATTCGTGCTCACTGTCAAACTCTGAGATGCTCTTTCACCTATTTCTAGTCACTGTTTTCATGACTACTCCCATATCCCCAAACCTGTCAGTGTCTAAAGAATAATTCACCTACATTTTCAGTACGGGACAAGAAATATTTAATCATTTCCACAAATGTTTGCCCTATTCACTGGAAATTTCCCAGGATTATGAGTTTCAAGTCAACAGTCACTATGTAAAATCCCAGCACTGGTTGTGTGAGCTTGGGAAAGTCATAAGGAACCAAAATTACTGCTAAAATCCAACTGATATACCCTTTTACAAGCAGCAACTTGCCCTTCCTTGAGAGAGGCGAGGGTTGCCATGCTTCATCTAGTGAGTCAATGGGCTGAGGAACACATCTACCTTCACAAGGCTTTTTAGTCCAGAGCCTATGCTCTATAGCTGGAGATAACTCTGTAGATTTGCTAAATTTGTTCTGCTCCCGACACCTCCAAGGCTTTTGTGANTATACCCTTTTACAAGCAGCAACTTGCCCTTCCTTGAGAGAGGCGAGGGTTGCCATGCTTCATCTAGTGAGTCAATGGGCTGAGGAACACATCTACCTTCACAAGGCTTTTTAGTCCAGAGCCTATGCTCTATAGCTGGAGATAACTCTGTAGATTTGCTAAATTGACTGTTAAAATTGACGGACACGTCCTGAACCAATCCATTAAAAGATACCTCCAGCAAGCACTGTTCCCAATGATTCTTGTCCTCTCTTGTCACCTCCACAGGAGAACACTGACATCCCCTTGCTTTGTTTTGGTGTCCCTTTTCTCATCCCTAGGTCTCATCTGTATTTGTTCTGCTCCCGACACCTCCAAGCCTTTTGTGACTTCAGCCTCTGCCTTTGCACCCCTTTTGGCCTGTGACTGTGTCTGAAGGATTCAGTCTGACCAGCTCCTTACCTGGACGATGGCAGACACTAGGCAGGATGGAGGACCTTTGATACCTTCTCTCTTCCAGGTGTAGGAAAAGAGACTAATTAAAACCAGTGGACTCAAGTGTTAGGGTTTATAGGCTAAATCCTGTTTTTCTTAGGCTTCCAGATTTCTTTCAGTCACTTTTTCTCCTGTCACGTTGTTTCTTCTGTCATATACTTAGTGCTTGTGCTTGCCCTTTGGGAAAAAAATTGCAGTCCTGCACTTCATCAGCACAATGATTTCAGGCTTCACTGTTAGACATAGCTGAGCTAGTGTGAGGCACAGAGAAATGAAAGGAAGTCTTGATTTCAATAAGCTTTGAATGCAGTATTTTTCCTTGGTGAGCCCTGGTTCTTCTTCGTTTTGGTATTTAACGTGCGTGTGAGTGTGTGTGACTGTATGCTTGTGATCTCCACCTCCTGGACTGTTAGTGCTAAGAAGGATACAAATTTGGGAGATAAACTCTAAAGACATCATCGATGAAGCATTGAAGCCAATTTCATGTTTTAATCCTGCATAAATTATCCTGGAACACAGCCCACATTTATGATGTGTGAGAGAATAGAAAAATAATGGGTTTACTCAGAAGTTTCAGATGATTATAAACATATGGTGCAGGACGGTATGAGAACAAAACATACTGATGCAAATATCATCAGTAAATGAAAGGTTAATAATGGAAAAAGTAAGTCTGGAGCCTCATATGTGGCCTATTATCAAACACTACTGACATGAAAGAATTCCTGCGGAACTGTTAAAAGTGGACAGCTAGTAGTTTAATGATTGTAACAAGAAAACTTTAAGGCATTGGAAAGGAAACTATATGATTATAAAAGAAATCATCACATATTTAAGCCTCCTATGAAAAATGGTAGTTTTGTGCCTGAGGTTCCGGACTGGGACTCAGATATTGATTTATTTCCCAGTTCTGCTACAGATTTCCTCTGTGACCCTAGGCCAGTTACTTTGGGAGAAACATGCTAAGGCTCCTAAATGAATCTATCTTCCAAAAGGGGCATAGCATCATATTCATGAAAGGACAAGTGTGTGGTAATGCTGACCGCAGCCATGGCCACCCCAAAAGTGACAGTGTGCTATGCCATCAGTTTTTAAATATGCGCTCCGAGGGAGATGGCTGTCTTTGGAATGCCTGTGGAAAATGAGCGGGAGATGGTATGGAAGAGATTAGCTGCAGTCTGACTGCCTGCAAGTACTACCGAGCAGGCAGCCTTGGGAGTGCGCTGCCTCTCGTGGCCTCAAGCATCTGCTGAATTCTCAGGAGCGGCTCAGCTCTGAGAGGCTCCTGAGCGATTCCCAGCTCCCAGACACGCTAAGCTCTGCAGGTTTTGCAGATACCTTTGGTGACCTAGTCAGGGACTCATCCTGTGCAAGACAGGGGCTCCTGGCTCTTGGAGTCCCATTTGGTTCACAAGAGAAGGAACAACCCTCTCTCTCACCCAAGGAGAGGCAAAGAGGTAGATATGGGAAGACTTCCACCTAGTTCCCTGCCCATCCTTCATCTGAAAGGTCAAACACACATCCCCAAAGTCCAAAAGAAGTGGGTGGGAATAAACAGGGGCAGAGCAAGGACATGAGGCCTTCCTTCCCAGTTTGTTGAAACTGAATTGTAGTAAAACCTAGAGCCTCCCTTCTCTTGCTGAGGTCCTTGGACTTCAGTAAAAGGATTAGGAATGAAGTAAATGTTTTCTTGTTTGCCAGTGCAGGAACTGGCTTCCTATGGAGTTTTATATAGTAACCCAGAAAAGCCGTACACCAACCAATCAAGCAAGGGTATAAACGTGAAGGACCTAAGTGCTGTTGTCTCCAGATTTCGGATAGTATTTTAAAACTGAGCCTATTCTTGTTCCCAGACTGTGAAGAATGAATAGCAATAGCAGAATACTCTTTGCCTCCTTCATCTTAGATTAGTTCATTGTGTACATAGTCTCACAACATGAAATAGGAATGCAAGAAGTAATAAACCTATAATATAGGTAGGAGAGCCAAGGATGGATATTTACTCTAGCTTTCCATATGCTGTAACACTGATAAAAGGATCTTACAGGCATTTTTCTCTCTGCCTTAATATGTAGCATGGTCATAATTCAGAAACTGCTTTGGACAGGATTCACAAACTTCGGTGTCTGTGTAAAGTCAGTTGAAAGTAAATAACATACTTTTCGCTTCAGTGTCTTGGATATCTCCATTTGCCATGGTTTGTTTCATACTTCATGGAAGTATAGGAAGCTTAAGGTATGTGGTAGATCACAAAGATGAATATTATCAGGTTACCGAGAATGAAAACTGTCTTAATAGAGAATGCCTCTTAAAGCTATATATTTTGTTGCCAGTGGTTTTGGCATAAGCAAAGGATCCATATAAAACATGAAAATGAAGGTAAATGTGTATACTTGTCATTCAAAATGGAATATTCTAACAATCAGTATTTGTTCACAGGAGTGAGGAAGTACACAGGCATCCAGAAACATCAAGGAAGATGTGTTTTACACTTCGACAAAAATGTTTTCAACCTATGAGTCTTCACCTGTACCTACTGCCTTCTCAGTAGGGCAAGAAAGGCTGAGCTCACTTCTAGCTGAACTTGATGTACTAAAGGAAAACTACTGTGAGTATTGACAGTTGCAAGTTTACATTTCATCAAAGTCATTTGACTCCTCTTGGTGAGAGTGGGAACAATTTCACATATACAAGCAGTTAAAGTTAATAGGTTAGGTTCCATATTCATGAATGAAATAGAACGTTTCTGTCACTGTGACCTTCTATATCTGCTTTTATAATCAGTGTGATCAAAGCAGTCCTTGTGTCATGGGACAGGATTCCCTTCTGGAATATTTCCACAGGACTGAAGACAGCTGTTACTAAAACATATTTTTAAAAGCTGCAGGAAATCTGTCTGTAGCTGAAACTTTTCTCAAGTTTAAGTCTTGAAAGAATCTTTCTATTTCCTGTAAGGAAATGTCTCTTTTCATCTGATGTATCTGGTTGTAGAGGGGAATCCTTTTAATGTTGTCTATGACTGAAATTTGTCTGAAATTGCTTTGGTCAAAACATATTTTTCTTAATCTTTTGGCTACCGTATTTGTCCTTGACTAATTGTGAGCCATAAGCTTCTAGGCCAAGGGGGTCATTATGATCACCTAGTCTGACCTTAGGCATAACACAAAATTTCGCTCAGGGATATCCACAGAGAACCCATTTCTTCTGGTTGAAATGTTCATCCTCCACAAGGACAGATTTACTGTCACTCCTAGGACTACAAATACAAGGCAAACATCTGGATGGCAGGGATGGCTCCACCTACACACATCATAGCTATGCCCCCCATCCTGGTCCACCATTATCATTTCTGGAAGAGCTACTAGTCCCAGTCACTTTCAATTTATTCTTTCTTCTCAACAATTCATGGTCTGTACATCTAATTCAGCAGCATCGTAGAAACTGAAGTTGCTCAGAACACTGGTTCTGTGTTAGAGTTTTACAACACAGCCAATAACTGGTATCATCCAAGCATCAGACTGTGGTGAGATACACTAATGTGGTCCTAGAGAATTGAGACTTAGAGAAATCACATAGACTGCAAAGAAGCAGAGGTTCCCTGCCTGCAAATTGAGCATCTCTTTTCACTGCTCAGTGAAACTCCATCTCTTTCTTCTGTTGTTGGCAGTACGTTGCTATTCCCTCACTGCTGCAGTTAGGAGGTAAATGATGATCCCTCAGACAGATTTCTGCAGAGTTTAGCTCCATGCTTCACTGAAGCATAATATATGGTGTATGTTGCTGTGTTTTTTTCCATGCAGACAACTGGATACCATTCCCACTGCAGAGTCCCACTTCTGTGGGAACTCTGAAGAGGATTCTCGAATCTAAATAGTTTTATGCCCCAAACTTGCACACTAGCACCTATTTGCAGTGACCAGTGTTCAGAATTATTGGCCCTATTGGTCCATTTCACAGGCTGTTGAGCATTTCCACCAGCCACATGGAACATGTACTGTTCTCATATCCTAAGCCAGCTCCTTCCATCTCCTCCGCTACCTTTGCACTCTAAATAACCCAAATGGGCACTGGACCATTTGCGCCAGCAATGCAGAGACTTATTTGCTGTATTTATCATCTCAGATCATGGATATAGAGAGATTAATAATAAACAAAACTAGCTATGGTGATCTTTCTTCTCTGCATTGCTTCTCTTGCATTGCTAAATACAAAAGGACTGCAACTGTTGGTCTATTCCTAGGTCATCCTCAGGAGCTGCCGTTTGAGGAGTGGCTAAGTTTACAACAGGCTCATTTAGAAACCTGCTAAGGGAGGTTGCTCTCTGCAGAACCTCTCCAGGTGGGAGCATTTGAGTCCTGGTTGACAACAGGTTAACCATGAGGCAGCAATGTGCCCTTGTGGCCAAGAAGGCCTGGCTGCATCAGGAGGAGCGTTGCCAGCAGGTCGAGGGAGGGGATCCTGCCCCTCCACTCAGCTCTGATGAAACCGCACCTGGAGTATTGGGTGCAGTTCTGGGCTCCCTAGTACAAGGGAGTACAAGGAAATTGAGCTTCTAGAGAGGGTCAAGCATAGAGCAACAAAGATGATTAAGGGACTGGAGCAGCTATCATTTGAGGAAAGACTAAACAAGTTGGGCCTGTTTAGTCTAGAGAAGACTGGGAGGTGATTTTATCAACATGTTCCTGTACCTGAGGGGTAATTGCAGGGAGGATGGGGCCAAACTCTTCTCCATGGTAGCCGGTGACAGGACAAGGGGTAACGGGTACAAGTTGAAACACAGGAAGTTCCATCTCCGTGTGAGGAAGAACTTCTTTCCTGTGAGGGTGACAGAGCCCTGGCACAGGCTGCCCAGAGAGGTTGTGGAGTCTCCTTCTCTGGAGATCTTCCAAACCCGCCTGGATGCCACCCTGTGCCCCGTGCTCTGGGTGTCCCTCCTGGAGCAGGGGGTTGGACTAGATGATCTCTAGAGGTCCCTTCCAACCTCAACCATTCTGTGATTCTGTGATTCTGTGATTTAATTTGACTTGATAGATAGAAACATCTGAGGATCTTTCAGCATTCCCTACTAAGAAGGACCTACTGCCCACATATTTTCTGCTTATGAGAAATACAAACTGCATTTATTTTAGTTCTGCTTCTAAATCTTAATTTATTTGATTCAGGAGGAATGAGGAGTTGTCCTTTCTGTTGAATTTAAATAAATTAAGTTTGTTTATAGATTCATTCATTTCATAGGCATTTCAGAGATGTAAATTCCTCTTCTCATTAAAAAGAATGAGAAATAAAGTGACTTAACTATGATCAATCTGTGGGTCTGCACGTGTGAGAGAACTACCCATATTATGTTTTTAAATGAGGTTTTGCCTCCTAGAAAAATAAGATTTTGATATCTCAGGAGATACTGTAGCTTTTTCCTCTTGGAAATATATACTTTAGTCAAGAACAAGCTCTAAATCAGATTATATTGTGTTTAACAGGTCAAATTCACTGATTTATTCTCCAAAATAAAAATAATTCACTCTGTCTGTGTGCTTGTTTGTTTGTTTTCTAGTTATGTAACTGTGATGAAAGCAAGGGTAAAGATTTTGGTCAATGGCAGTGGGAGCCAATTAGGTAAAAGAGAATGCCACATTTTAAGGGGTGTTTTACATTCATTTCAGAAAATAGGTCATCTGAATAGCTTTCAAAGATAATTGTTCCTGAAAGACAAATGAATGTTACCTACTTACTGCCACAAGTTCTCTTATCTTCCTGTATTTATTAATGTTTTCCTTAAAAATGAAGTACTTCTGTCCTTTGTTTTTGGTGTGCTCAGTACTTAAACTGTAGAGCAGTAAAGACTACAAAGCAAATGAGTTTATCTGTGGCTAATATGCTAATCCAGAGTGCTGGTATTTCTTGTGCTTGTTTTGATCCATTGCATAAACATTCTGACTGCAGACATTGCATCTCTCTGCTTTTCATTTGAATCTATTTCTGACATACACCATTTCTATAAAGTTAGTGTATCTGGGAAAAAAGAATATGCAGTCTTTCATTTCAATATCACCTAATAACTCTTTTTCAACACTAAGTTTAGAATGAGGAAACATTGATAAATGTAAAAAAAAAAAAAGTGAAAAAATTACAATATAATATAAACCAAAAAGTAGAATAGAAACAAGATTAGAAAGAGAACACTAGAAAGAGTAGTTTTAGTAGATATATATATTCATTTTATAAGCAGACTATTTTCTAAAGATTCTCTAAATAAAATTCTCTTTAGAGTGTTCTCTGAAGATTCCTAAAATGCATCTGTTTTAAATCTTCCCCTGTAGTAGAGAGTTCCCTATTTTTACTTGCATATTTTTGTTTAAATACAGGACAGGCAATAGGACCCGCACAGCATGAATTTTAGGTACTCACTGAACCAGTCCTGCTAAAGCAAATGCTTATGTTACACATTTCATCAATGCAAACAAGTTTTCTTTAAATTCAGTGGAGTAAGATCTTTTATTCATATAGATAAAATATCTTCTTTTAGGTTTCAGGGATGTATGTTTATTCTTTATGATGACTTTTTGGTTGAATGACATTTCTCTAAGGAGTGCATTTTAGAAAGTCCTGCCTCAATGCTTAGAAAAATAAGAGTCCAATAAAATCTTAAACTTTCTTTTAGCATATTAATCTGATTCTGTCATTCTTACATTTTGCTTCCAAGGTGATAGTAAGCTGATTGTGAAATGATAAGTGGCACATTCTAATTTATTATGAATACAGGAAAACCTTACTTTTTAGTCAGAGAATAGGTGACAATTTAATGCATACTGGGATGGTAAAATAGAGCTTTTTAGCTTTTCTACTTCCAGATAAGAAAAGATAATTTTTTTAGAAAAATAAAGGATATCTGCAGCTGAAAATTACCCATAAAACAAGTGCATCAGAGAAATAGAAGTGGAAAGAAAAGATTACATGGATTTCTTTAAGAATAAGAAGAGAATTCCTTGGTTGTGTTAGGTCACCATAATACTTCAGTTAGATACTGTTAAATAATGCTTTGCCCTCTCCCATCCTCACTAGACCCTTCAGACATTGAAGGGCCAAGCGAGCATGGATACTACATGCATGGATAGACACATGGATGATATTTAGATGTCTAAGGATGTGTAGAGAAAACAAACAAACAAAAAAACCCCCAACAAATTCAGCAAAACACTATGCTAACCAATACAGTGTTATCCTAGCCAGGGATACATAATTCCAATGTTCTCACAAGACTTTCATAACTCGTCCTATCTAGGATGTAGACACTCATGTCAAGTCTTTGTCACACAAACACACACACACACACACACACACACACACAAAAAAACCCACATCAAAAACAACAGACAAGGAGTCAGATATGGGATATGATATGGCTATCAGAATTTAAAACATCCATGTTGTGGACTTCTTATAGGGATAGATAGTAGGAAATAGATGATGCAGGTTCCAATATTCTCTTATTTCTCTGTCAGCAAAGATAGGGTTGACCTGGTTAAATAAAAACACCTGTATTGCAAATATTTTCCATGGATGTATATGAACAGATCAGCTAAATTTGATTCACAGACAATGGAATGAAACCTGAATGTCTAGAAGACAACTCATTTTTATCCTGGAGGAGCCAATGTAAGAAGACTGAATCTCAGAAAGTGTCTTTTCCTCCCATTGACTAAGTGAGCCAAGGAGAATCAGCTTTTGAGTAGCATATTGCAGATGCCTACAAGTAGGTGAGATAAATTCTTCTCTGAGTTTCTAGTGCTGAAAGCTAGAAAAGGAAAAACTATGGGGTGTAAGGAGAAATCTTGCAAACTCTTGGGTTAAGGAGAGAGAGGATTGCTCTCTCAGAAGTTTAGAATGATACAGAGAGTCATAGATAAGTAAGTCATTAGTGTGTGAACAGAAGGACCAGTTGGGATAAAATAAAAAGTTTTGGATAACAGCTGATATTATTTATTTCTGAAACCAAAGCAAGCATAAATACTCCACAGATATAAACAAGCACTTTGTAAATATTATTATTTATAGATAGTAATGCACTACAGTGCATACCCTATTTATCTGGACAGTAAAGAGTATGAGAAGGATTATATGCAGTGTCCATTTCTGCTGCAGTCTTTGTAGCATGTCCTACTTATTACTTTTTGCCTAGCTAATGTACATTTTGAATTTGTACAATGGATATTCTGACTGCTACAAGCACTCTAAGCAGCTCTTGTTGGCAAAGCATCCAAGGGAAAATACAGTGAAAGAGTGATTAATCTTGTGGGCTTTACATGCCCCCTGGTGGAAAAGTTCTTCTCTGTAACCGTAAGGATTTTGTGCAAAAACTCTGTAAATTCTCTGTAAACAGATGTGTGGTTTATGAAACATATCTGTGTTTCATTCTCATTTGAGGCACTGCAATATTACCAATGTGTATCCCATGAATAAGAACACAAGTTCCCAAGTTCCAATGAGCACCTGGACTCATTTAAGTGCTGCTAGCATGATGTGCATTGCTAGTACGGTATAAATTGCTGGCCTAAAATTTCTTGCAGGCAAATGATGCCAAGCTCTTAATATATATAAAATGAACTCTAGTAACTTAAGCAAAATAATCACAATTTTCCCCACAGTCTTTCCAGCATTTCAAGCTGGAGGGTTTTGAGGATACACAATACCTTGTTACAAACCATATAATGTTTTAAAAAGTATCCAACTGACAACCTTGGCTAACATCGTATCTTCTATCTAGATTATTTCAATATGTCATGTTCATATCTCACCACTTTGTCCATGGTCCCAGTGCCAAGGATTTCTGTCTTGTCCAACCTTTCCATCTGGAAGTAATGAGCTTAATATTCTGGCTCTACCCCCATAAAAGCCATGTCACACAAAGTAGCAGTCTTACGAACTGTTGTATACCCTCAAGACAAATTTGAGATCCACATAGTCTCTCAAAGTTCTGCTCAGATTCATTTAAAGACAAATTTTCCATTCTACTCCCATAAGACCTACAGCATACCATAAGACTCTAAGAGGAATCTGACAAGTATTTATGCTTAAATTCTATCCTAGATATGTCAAAGCACCATACTTAACAGCTAATGAAGGGCTGTGATGTTCCTTTGGGGCAAAACACGCAGAGTTATGAAATCTATTCTTAAGATGGCGGCACTTTTAATTTTAATTCCCGTGAAAGATTAAAACAAAGAAAACAGAAGAAATTGTTTTCAAACCTGTTCTCATCTTGTATAAAGTGAAGTAACATCTCTAAAAGACCAATCCATGTATGGAGAAAATGATGAAGCAGATTGTTAGCTTGACTTTAGTTCTAGTGACACCTTACATTCACTCAGCCTGGTTGCTGAAGGCATCAGCAGTTCTTCTTTCAGTCTGAGATGCCTAGGCCTATGGAAAACTGTTTTTGTTTCTATTTTCTTTGTTTCTATCTTCTTATCTCATTAGTGATGACTGGGACATCAGGCCTAGCAGAGGTTTCAAAAGCAAAATTTCATAGCCTAAGAAATGTCAAGAATTATCATAGCATGCACCATGAGTTATTTTCTAATAAGCCATTTTTGTCTCTTTTCTTAGTCCAATCAGAAGTTTGGAAGACCTGGAATCCTGATCCAAAAATGTGACAGCTTTTCTCAGAAAAGTCACCTGGTCTACATTAATATGGAGAGGGAAATTCATCTTACCTACCTTAGGCAGCTTTTTAAGATAGAATGAGTCTTCCATGAGTCAGCTCTCTTGTTTGTCATATTCTTAGCACATAAGAACTCTTCTTTTCCTAATTGCTTCTGAACGTAATTGTGTTTAAAGTGAACCTTTTAGCATATATTTTTTAGCTTTGTTATTTTGTTTGTTTAGTTTTGTTTTAGCATTTAATTTTTAGCTCATCAGAACATTAGCTCACTTTTCACTATGAAGATGCACAGATACAGGTGAATTATTAGTCATATGTTTGTACAATCAATATTGTTATTGTCTTCCAGAAAAAAGATGAAGATCGAAGAATGCAGTTGTTTCAAAATCAGAATGCTTTTCAGAGTCCAGAGCAAGGTTTGCTGAGATTAAATTCTGGCAAACAGGAATGGACATTCTGATATTGCCAAACTGTCCTATTTTATAAATTTGGAACCAGGCATTGAATATTTCCTTTCAAAACCACTTTTCTTGCTTATAATTCTTAAGATGTATTTCATTTTGTGTCCTCTATATAATTAAGAAGTCAATCAGAATTTCTCTCAGAGACATTTCTGTAAATGTGAGACATTTTTCTTAGAATTTCCTCTTCCAACTATTTCAAAATTTTCACAAGTCATGTATTCCAGAAGAAATGTTCCAGGACCAAATCTGAAAATCCTCTGCAAATTTATCTTCTGTGTAGTTAGGTTTTATTGTTGGTCTTCCACCAAGAGTGTGTCAGTCAGTCATAAACCTCTTAAAAAGCTGAATGAAAAAGAGATTCACTGTTCCTCAGAGAGGACTTCTCACTTACTAGACTAGAACTTAAAATGGGTTTCCACAACTCCAAGAGTACTCTGTATCAAAATGCTTTCCTTCAAGAGATGAGAATAAATTGATAATATTTTTGAATATCACATGTCAAAATAAGGCCAGAAATATTTTCATCTTCAGCAATACAGCTGTGTTTGTTAGCTAATATCATTAAAAATCCTGACTGGTTAAAGTTCATGGTTACTCTGTCTTGCCTTTGTGAAGAGTATGTTCTAGAAATGAGAGAGGGAATATTTCTATATACATTATATCTATGAACCTATATTCAGAGATATCATAATATGTTTATTTATCAACATCAGTTTGTATAACAATATCTTGAAATAGAAATTTACCGTAAGGAGCCAAGTCCCTCAGTCTGTTGAGTTAATTTTATGCTGCTTCATAGCTCGCTACATAGCAGTGGAAAATGATGCACACCATCTGAACATGCCCCCTGAATATTTCCTTTAAGAAGATGGATTCTCTGATTATTGTAAAGCCAACAGAGATGTCTTTGCTATCGGAGTCACTTTTGCTGGACTGCCTACAGTGAAGAAGGGGAGTTGTCTTTGCCAGAAAGAAAAAGACAGAGAAGGGGAAAGTAACTGAAAAGTCTTATCTTTTTAGGGCCTATCAGTTCAATTCACTAGCAAATTTTCAAAGACTTTTCCAGCAGGACTTTGCCCAAAAGTTGGCTGCGCTGTAGAGCCAATCACTCTTTCCCAGCTACTGCCTTCATTGCTTTCCTCACTGTCAGGCTGGAGCTCAGTCCAAAAATTGCTCCTGAGCGCTTAGACATGTCTTCAGTCCTTACTGCTCCGTGCAACAGATTAGACTCTCCTCTGGGGCTTGAGTCAACATAGTGCCACCACTGCCGACATGCCACACTCCTGTAGCTGGAATCTGCAGCTGGACAGGCTGCGAAGTCATTTACCCTCCTACAGTGTAAGTGGAATAAAGAAGATCCTGCTGCTGTAACAGCTCCCCGGGTATATGTAGCTCCTTACCTTTGATAACCATTTCAGGTTTTTCTTAATAAAGGCATTAAAAAGTCTACCATATTAATAAAAGTAAAACTCTTTACAAGCAAGCTCTCTTCCCAAACCCCAAACACTCACATACAAAATGACAATGATTAGAAAAGAGTAAACTGATGATCTATGATATAGATATAGGTGGGAAGGATGATGAAATAATGAAGCAATATTAAATGTTGTGAAGTGCAGTAGCATCAGATCTAAAATCTGAGCCAGATCATCCTGATTCCTTTAACCTCTCTATCTACATGTATATATATTTTTTTCTATAATTCCATCTCAACATTGTTGGCACTCAGCATTTTTACATTAGAGAGTGAATTTAACAACTCTGAGAACAAACGTGTCTAGGATACAAATGATTTATTTTACTGATTGTAGTGACTCTGAATATGGCATGAGAGTGGTAATTTTTACACCAACCTGCTTGAAGAGCAATAAGCTGTCTTTGAATGTTCTACTGATATCCAATTATATGTCCACAGATCGTATACATTCATATGATTAAACAGGTTACTCTTATGTACTACTGTTGAAATTTGAATACAACAGCTTTTCAAGTTTCATCTAATTTTTCAAGACTGTCTTTCAGAGGAAATGGAACCTAATGTGATTTAACTGTTGGGGGAGGTAGAAGGGGGTTAAATTCAGTCAATTTATGTTCATTATAAACAAATCCAAATTCCTAGCTAGTATGGTATGACTAACATATGTCACATACTACAGCATGTCTGGTGTACCCTTTAACATTTTAACAGTCCATCAGACATTAATGTGACTTAAACATCAAAAACAGGTTCATTTTGCCATTAATATCCTGAAACAAGAACATCTAATATACACATCCTGAGATTTAATCTGTAAACATAACCAAAAATGTCTGGATGAAGGGGGCTTGTTTATATTTCAGTAGTGCTACTTCCATGAAGCATGTGTCTGCTATCTTTAGTATGCAACTCCAGCATCCTACCATTGAGAGAGCCCTAATGTCTTTGATACTGTTAGGGAGGCTAATAAGTCTTCTGCTGACATACCAGTCTCTTTGTAGATCCCCTAAAGTTAAAGCTACTGATAAACATAACTTGTCTTATAAAGAGGGAAAGAATTTTAAAACCACTTCAAACATATTGGAGATTTCCCTATTCATTACTCCATGGTGTGAAAGCAAGTTCTGAAATGAGCTGGAATTAAGAGGACACACTTCCCTTTACAGATATAATGACTTATTTAATAAACAAGAAGGGAAAAGGAAATAAGTGAAGATGCACATAGAGGGAGAGCACAAGCATATGTGAAGAAAAGTTAATTTAATTGCCAGTGGTCATTCATCGCAGTGAGATCTCTCTGTTTATTTCTCTATGAGTATTCAGATATTGGTTCTTGCTTTGGTGAATACTCAAGGAGATACATTTTTTTTTAGAAATTAGTGTAGGACACTGTATATGTGAACTAACTGCCTCCAAACATGCTGTATCTATCATGCTGCTCGGTTAGCAGTGAGTGAAGCCACTGCAGTCAGAAAGAAAATGAAGAGAAAGAAGGAAAAAAAAGAATAATTATACCCTTTGATATTGCAAAATTGTTTAATCCAGGTCTTAGCAATCACAGTGTAATTGCTATGGAGGAAAATGCTTTGGTAACTGTGGCCTTGCAATACTAGCCAGATCCATTCAAGCTCTGAAGTACAAATGAATACCTAACTGGAGGCATTTCTTAAACTAAACATTGCATTGGTGAAATTTGTCAAAGGCAAATTTTGAAGAAAAATGCAGATTAATCTGAACTTTTTATACCAGTGCATCCGTTTCCATTAATTTTTTGTCAGGAAGGTTGTGCAAGCTGAGGCTGGAATTTCTCATCAAAACCAGGCAGAGAGAATCCCTCCTCCAAATAGCTAAAGACGTGGGGAACTCCTCTGGCATGTACGACCAAGAGCAAGAGCAAGGCCTGGGATACGGCCTCCTAAGCAATATTATTTCAGGAAGCAAAGCAGGGCAAGGGCATGAGCCTGAGCACCAGCAGATGATTGTCAGTACAGTTAAATCATTAGTATGGTCCCTGGCAATGTTTTGGCTTGGTCTAATGCCCCAGCCCACTTGAGGGGATAGTTTGAACCCATAGAGAAATAGTCAGCATGTTTTGGAGGAGCAAAAGCGATTAACTGCATCAACACAAGTCATACCAATTGGCCTCTAGGCAGACAGTCATCCCTGGACAATATTTACTTGTACAGCTGCAATACAGTAGTCCCCACGAGCACATTGGGGAGTCATAAGACACTAGGGGAAAAGGCTTTCTCACATGTCTTTTTTTTGGGAATTGTCTCAGCATTGTCCCAGGGCAGACTGAAAATTATTTCTGAAACTATGACTTTTTTGTTTTCAAAATAAAATTCTTGTTTCCTGGCCAATTTGAGTACTGATTTGACAATATTGACATAGATACTAATAGAATTTGTATTAATGAAGTCCCCAATGTAGATGCAGTAATGCAGATTAAAAAAATAGTTTTTACATACCTCTCTTGTTCTGGTATTGCCTCAACACTAGGGATTCACTGAAATTTCTCCTTCAGATTTCAGCTTTGACATTTTTTCTCATATCACTCTTTCTACAAATGTAGCATGAAGATAGACCATGGAAATTGAAATAGGAGACAGTATGGAAGAACAGAGTCAGCGTGTCTAAATGCCCGTGTTGCTTGAACTTGTACAGCATGCTAGAAAATGCTACATATGTGCTGCTCTAATGAGGTTCTGGTGTTTGCTAAAACTTAGGACATAAGGAACATAAGGCTTATGAATTATTTTGACTTTACTCATCTAGTCCATGAGAGTGTATATGTAACCTTAAAGCACGTGCATTCGTCTTTCTCCATGCACATGTCTGACTTTGTCACCTGAGGGTGATTTTATGGGAGAAGGCTTGTGCATTTCTAGGACACCAGTACTCATACCTTCAGGCAGAGGTCCTGGCAGATCTATTTCTCTTCATTATCTTTAAGAGCTGTTTAGGAAATGCACATGCATACAACAATCTATACTTAAATGCCCTCTAAGTTAGGTGAAAAGTTTTTCAAATCAAATTTCTAACCTAGGACAATTGCATTTGTACTAATCTGTGTGGAAGCAATCATAAATATTTTTATTTTTTCTATATAGAAATATTTTTATTTTTTCTATATAGGAAAATTTCCTTTTTTCAAAGATAAATCCAAGACAAAGGGAAATACAGTGAGGAAATGAGGAAGAGTGGCTTCAGGAAGAAGCAACAAGTTAGAAGGTTGAAGGTGTAAGTTTAACTGAGATGTTCTTTTCTAAAAACAGTGCTAAAACCCCAAATGAGCAGACCTGAGAGAGGTTTTACAATTCTTGCTGTTTGCCTACCTATAGGCAGACAGTACAAGACCCTTCTGCATCAGTCCGTCCAGTCCTTTATATCATCAGCCTTTCAAACTTTGTCTTAAATTACTAAAAAGCCTTTGCACCTCAACTCTTCTTAGGATTATTGCCTGCTTGGCTTTGGCTGCAGTGTTGTATAACTGCTGTACATTGTGCCTGGAACTGAACTTTTATTTAAAGTTTCAGTTTCTGGAGGCATGTTGCTATGTTTTAGTTTCCGTTAAAAAGCATTGGCCATTCTCTTTGTTGCATGAGAGGAAACTGGAAGTGTTACTTGTGAAGCAAACATAATTTCATTATTTTCTTATGTCTCGTAAGTTTACTCATGCTTGTTGAACAGTTGGACTTAAAAAGGCACATAGCCACAGATACTTCCAATAGGCTGGTCTGTCTTTTCATTTTATTAAGATCAATAAAAATTAGTCACCACGACTTTGTGTTAACATCCACTTTCTAAACAAATGTCCATGCAGAAATCAGGTCCTCCCCAAGGATTAGCTGTTGTGAACCATCTTTCTCTCCTTTCATTTTAAATTACTTGCATTTTGCCTTCCAGCCAAAATGAAACCTAGTTTCTCTCCTTTGACCACATCTCAATGTGGATAGTATGGAACACTAAGAGCTTTCCACTGCTGTGGTATACACTGTTAATTGCTAACATATTCTACCACATCATTTTTCACAGCATTGGAACTTTTTAACTATACCACAACTCAACAAATATTAACAGCACCAGACACGTCTTGGAAGATGGTACTGCTAGTATTTCCTTCCTCCTTTGGTTCCCACTGAGCAGATGTGAATCACTTTGGGACTGCATTTCAATTCTGAAACCTATTTCAGTTTTGCTCAAACCTAATTGGAGGTCATGTGGAGTTTTTCCTTCTTGCTTGCTTAGTAAAAGAAAAAAAAAAAAAAAAAAAAAAAAAAACAGCCTTTGAGGTTTAGTTTAGCAAGAAGCTCTTCCCCACAGGACCCAAGATATTCACTCAGGAGGTGGCATCCTATGTTGTAGGATATCTGTGAAAAAACACAGCCTCTAAGAAGCAGAATTGTAACTAGCAAAAAATTAGCCTTTCAAACCCTGACCACATGTCCTTGTTCCCCGTGGGAGTTTCTTTTTCAAACTGTCTTCAGGACCTGGGCTGCCTTGGGTTATGCATTCTGCAATATGCCTTACATAGCAGGGCATGCTCCTCAGTACAGCCCTTGAGTACTCCTAAGATTCAAACAAATGATAATAAAGAGCAGATCCCAAGCTGTAAATTGCATTTCATTCACACCATTCAGATCTTACTCCCACAAAAGGAACTTGTCCGCATTCATTTGGCGCAAAATGAGAGATGGACTCAGGTTTCATGACGCTAAAAGCAGAGTTTTTCTTCCTCCGTTGGGGAATCTAAGCTTTCTTTTGAAAAGAAATTTAGATTAAATAAAAAATGCATTGGTTCTTTCACAGCCTTCTTGGCTGGGAGTCAAGGACTCCACTCTGCAATTCTGAAGTTATTCTTTGCAGGTTGTTTCTGAAATCTGTGTTGCCCTGGGCAAGTGAGTGCATGTCTATTTTCCCAAATGCAAAAGGAGAGCAGTACTACTTGTGACATCTTACGACAAAGGTGCTGGGATGCCTAATATTTGAGTATTTATATAGCTTATATATAAAGCTTTATATAGCTTGAATATTTGGAAGTAAATATGATGTAGCTTGAATTAGAATTTTCATTCTATTTCTTATTTCAATAAGAATACAAAAATTCATATACAAAAACGTATTTTTGTTGTTAGTTGATTTTTTTTTTTTTTTTTTAGCAGAGATAAAAGACTGGGTAGATGGGGGATGAACTCCTGGAGTATTTAAGAGAGCATCTACTGTGCCAGGCAGATAGACATTTTGATCGAATTTTACAGACACTGAATTAAAACGGCAGTTTCTACTCCAAAAAGGCTATTAAAGAACATCCCTGCTTTGGAAGAGAAGGGGAAAGGTTGTTAACTTGAAAGAGAAGAAGAGATTTTTTTTTTCTCATGTAGAAATGTGCAGTTCAGCAGTCCATTAATTCTTCATCCCTTGAAGAGCATGAGTATTGACTGTGGAGTGATCCTAACTGACTTTCCCTTATTCTGTATATCAAATACACCTTCATTCTCTTTTTCAGGGCCTTGGAAGACTATTTTCCTTACAAAAAGTAAGTACATCAGTGCTCTATTTTTTATGATTACTAACACGGAGTAGTTCAATCTTAGTGCCTGTAAGATGCCACATGCAGCAGTATCATTGTGGTGTTAGGGTACATAGTCAGTACTGAAGTCCTTGGATGTAGAGATGGTAAGGATTTTCTGCATATTAGACTTTTTAGACACTTGTAAGTAAAGTAAAGAAGGTCTCTTTGATGCTGGAGTCAGCTTACAAAGTAATGTTTTCCAGAATTGAGAAATCTCATCCAAAAGTAAGGTTTAAATTCTTTCAACAACATTCCTAAGTTGCATAATACAACACCTCTGTGTCATGTGTTTCCAAAAGCCAAATCCTTCTTGCTGTGCAACTTTAGGCAACAATGAACATTTTTTTCCTGTTTGTTTTGTAAAGTTGGCTTTTAAAAACAGAGCTGGCCAGAAAACAAGAATCCCACTTCAGGAAAAAGTTTCAAGGTTTTCACATTCATTTTTGTTCTGATGCAGAAAGCAAACAAGGCATGCATTTTTTTTTTCAGATGAGAACAGTCTACTAAAGCAATTGATAGCACTGCAATTCAAATATATAGCTACACTTAGAGAAAGGCTCCACTTTAAATACTGACCTGAATGGAGCCACAGCCCTTTTCATTCTGGCTTTGAATAGACAATTCATCCTGGACCTGGAAGGGCCTGCCAGTGAAAATTACTTAAAAATAAAAATTCTTTTGTGATGTATCAGATTTGACAAATCTTTATTCAATAATAAAAAAGATCGGCTCAATTTTCTGCCTTAGAAGACTACGCATAAAAAGAACACATAATTATATATATGTATATATACATTTTAAATTAAATGGTGTAGAGCTTACAGAGCCAAGGTAAAGGCTCATATCTCTTCATATTGCTCATTTTCAATTGCAACACAGGGAGAGAATATGTGTCATTATACATAGCAAAATGCACCAGCACTTTGAGTACATACACCATATAACCTTTGAGCTTACTGTTCCCATAGAACTCTGTTTAAAGCTTTTAAACAAAGGCTAAAATTCTACCTCGTGTATTCAGTTACTTTTAACTCCATTTGAATTCTCTGGGTGGACATACCTTGCCTGTGGTCATGTTTACATAGAAGTAGTCTCAGGACAAACTTCCACAATGGATTTGTAGGTGGTGCAGAAGCTGAGCAAATGGGGACTGAGGAATAAGAGCAGCACGAGGCCCCCGAGTGCACAAAGGCACCAGGGCAGCACCACATGATTGCTGGGAGGGTTCAGAGAACAGCAGCCCACAAGTCATCTCAAAGCACCGGAGAAGCAAGAAGTAAGCAGCAGACTGGTGGACACATTTTTGCTTTCAGAGAAAAACAGGCCCACGGAAGAGACTCTGGAGCTCTTCTTTTGGAAGTGTGGTGTTGCCATATGGGTGCAGGAACACAACCAGCTTTTCTGCTAATTATCCCGATGCAAAAGCAAAGAAACATGTGAAATAGGCTTATTTGGTGTCGCTCCAATGAGAAGTCAGAAATACCCATGTGAGCCAAGTGGGAAGGATGAGGTCAGAAGAGAGAGCATTATGTTTCTAACTTTAGAAGGTCTTGCAAACAGTGGAAAGAGAGAAGGCGGCTGGCTTTCATTTCAGAAAGAAAACTCTTTAGCATGCAGTTTACACTGTTGTAATATTTGCATTTAGCATAGGCCAGCTTTATTTTATTTATTTTTACTTGTTTGCTCAATTTTAGATGGGGTAAGTAAGACCTTAAAAATATATCCTCTAGGTTCGTGTTAGACATCAGAGTTGTATAAATCTCCTAGGAGACTTAAACAAAGAGAACCTAAAAAAGATGTTCCTTATTTTACTGTAGTTCTGCCCGTGATTAATGGAAGCCTCTGATGATGACTCTAGCTCCATATATTTCTTGGCACTGTCACTGTGTTTTCCTTTCTTCTTAGCTGGGTCAAGTCATAGTAACTATAAAAAGCAGAAGCATAAGGATTTTTTTTGACAGTTCAGTAATATAAAAGAGGGCCTGCTGCTGTACAGGGTGTTGTTTTGTACATAGCTGTGGGTGTTTGTGAGGACACGACAGAGATTAGAGCAAGATAAACAACAAAAATAGGGAGGATTTAGATGATTTTTTACAAAATCGACTCTCTCCCATTTTCCTCTTGGCAACCCTTTCTGTGAATGGCTCTTTGTATAGACATGTTAGCAAAAACAGGTCTCTCTTTAGCTTCTATTTAGGTTGTAGCATTCGGGTTGACTGTGATTCACATGAGGTCAAGCATATTAAATGCAGCTGAAGCGGCAAAGTCTATGTTTCAAGGGTGAGCAGGTTCGCAGATTTTCTACTATCTTGAACTAACTGACCCTGGCTTCTGTCCTGTCATTTTACAGTACCCAGGTGAGAACTCTTGTTAGGTTCACTCATAAAGCAGGGAATATTTTGTCCTTGAATCTACAGATTAAAGGCCACATATGACAAGATATATACAGGCGTTCAGCAAGCAAGAGTTGGCACAGTTTTTGCTAACTAGGTAAATTTTTTGCTTATACTTGGTAATTCACTTAAGGTGATCCCACAGAAAATTTAATTTAATACCCTGCACTTCATTTCTTTTTTTGGTCCTTTAGCATTGGTGCAGAACATCAGGAAAACATTGCTCATATAGTGATCATCAGGGACAAGAGTGTGGACTAAGTCATGTCTTCAGACTTCAAATAATTTCAAAAAACCCAAAAAGGACTTAAATCATGAAGAAACCAACACTTTTTTTTGCAGATTTTTCTGCATTTCTGTGAATTCACTTAAGTAAAAATGCTAGTGAAGCTGCCACAGCAGTGAATAAGAGCTGACAGTGTATCCTTTCATTACAGGCCATGAACTCAAGAATTTTCAAGAAGTCCTAAATCCCTCAAATCTGTTTGTTAGGTTTCTGGACTACAAAGCTCTGACACTTTTTTTTTGTTTAAGGGAGAGAAAGATTAGGAGGCTGAGGGTCTAATACTGTTTTCTTTCATGGCAACTTAATTAAATCTTGGGGACTTCTTGGATGTATAGCACCTTTCTATCGCTTAATGCTTTCAATACATTTACACCAGTGACCTAAGAAGTGTGGGATGATTCTGAGGACAACTGGCATGGCTTGCCTCCACTGAACTGTTTGCCTCCATAAGAAGATTGCAGCTATACTAGTTATTAGGAAAGATCTCTGCTTAATATAAACCCTCAATTTGCACCTATGAATTATGTAGGAGAGTGCTGGTTGGCCTAGACCTTACCTGTGCTGTGGACTACTCTAAAAATTAAGCAACAGAGATGTAAATTATCCAATACCTTGGCCTGAACGATACACTTTCTAAGTTTCTAGTGTATTTAGAATCTCTGCATCTTATTCAGGTGTTTTTATTTTTCCAATTAAATACTTGAAATACGTATATATGCTTTATCTGACAGCTGCACAGTGGAGTGTGTGGAAAAAACAATGTGCCAGAAATTTGTTAACCGAAAAGTCACTGCCACAAGTTCTTCTAAAACTAAACTCATGAAGAAGTTTCATACATCAAGTACCACTGTGAACACGACTTCTTTCTTACACGAATTTGTTTACTCCAAAAGCAGGGAGAGGATTTAAACGTGCCTAGTTGCCTTAGCTACTCTAAGTGTAGGTAATGCACTCACCACTGTCCAGACTCATTTCACAAATATCTGATAGCTGCCCATGTAAAGAAATGTTACTAGAGTAACTGAATGTGCCTTGGAATGAAGGCTGCGAAGCTCAGCACAGTCTTGGAGCAAGAAGTTAACTGTAAACCATTCTCATACTCTTCTGTGCTTATACTTTATGAACATGCATGAGCGTTTTACTAAACCAGTGCCCTTTTACTTAGTTCATTGCCAAGGACACTTTCATTTAAATGTATACATATAGATGTACATATGTGTCTTAATGAAAACTTATGCTGTTAGATAATAAAGAGCTACTAAGGTGTCATTTCACTAAGAAATCAGCATATGTGTTATGTCTCCTAAATACAGAGATGCTTCATCCAGTTTGGGAAAGAAAATGTTTTAGTACACATTTTATGCAGTGAAAACTGATGATTTTTATAAACGTTAGCTTTTATAATCACACGAAAGACTGCAGTCACCCCTTTAGATTTGATTTTAAAAGATTCCTCTAAGCCTTTCCTTATGACAAACCAATGGCTTGAAATACTGGCTCCTTTTTAAAACAGAACATGATAAACAAATGGCTGTTTTTAAATTTAGACAGCCTTGGGGTAGATGTAAGAATAAGCTGTGAATTAAGCATCCCTTGACAGATGGAAGTTTGTAAAGTGAGAAAAAACAGACTGACCTTTAGTGTGGTGCTGACAAGTGAAGGATTACACCATCTTTGGTATTAGGAGCCACATGTTACATGTACCTCATCAGAGGGGCATATGTACACAGGAAACCCACTGTTCCCTGCCATTTATTAATAGTAATACTTGCTGCAGTCAAAATATTTGGTGCATTTAACGCTTTGAAGGATTAAGGACCCATTCCCATTAATACCGAACACAGGAAATTACCAGCTCTCAGGACAACACCAGGTATTGCAGATGCTTTTCTTTTTTTTTTTTTTTAAACCAAAAAATTGTGCTAATACAGTTAGGCCTCACTCGTGCCTCCAGTTTTACCCCTGTATGTCGGGTGCCACAGGGGCCAGAGGCTCCCCAGGACCAGTGTCAGGGCTGCCCGCAGGGCCTGTGTCCCTGCTCAGGGGAGCAGGGCCCCGAGCGGGGACCATTGGGAATGACTGAGTGGTGGGACAGACCCTGGATTTACTAATTCATGAGGTAACTGATGCTCCTCTCCCTCTTAACACCTCCGGATGATGGTGAGTCCTGGTCTCAGCTTCCCCTTCCTTGCTCACCATTGCAGCCGGTCTATGACGGCAGAAGCGATGACCACTAGTGGTGTAAGCACAGAGTATATCATAACCTTTCTGGGGCAAGGAGAAGAATTTTCTTGTGATGAAAGCCCCGTCCTGGGGCAATATGTGACATCGTATAATTCATATGATGATGTATGAATTATGAATGCAGAGAAGACGGACACTGCACAGCCTCCTGTAAGCAAAATCATGGATGAGCTTCTGAGGATGCACATCTGAAACATCATGAGTGTGGGGTGGCCTCTGCCTCCCCTCGGCCCACGGCTCAGCTCCACAGAGCCTGCTGCAACTCCTGCCCCTGAAAAACCACTCTCCCCATTGAAGGGTTCATTTTCGTAAAAGTGTTGGAGACTTCCACTGTAATCCCAGTGGCTTCCTTACAGTGGCATGAAAAGATATCTAAAAACAAGCATGGATGCATCGCATTTTGCTTGAGTTTCAAGCAGGCTTCAATTTTCAGACTTGAAAAGAACTGCTAAATAAATCCATTTTTAGAAAAACAAATTTTGATGCCCTATTAGAAAGAAATCCTGTGAAAGGTCAGCAACATTCCCTAAGGCACTGATGGGAAGAGACGCAATCCTTTCAAGACACCCCTTCTCATTCTAACAATACCTTTTTTTTTTTCCCATCAAAGTCTTTCCCCCTCAAACCTCTCGTTCACTTACTACACTTGTTATTATGGTGAATACACTTTCACACTTTCAACTTCATCTTACAGGCTTACCCATTTCGTGCAGCTTCTTATCGAAGTTCACTTGAGTATTTCAGCCCTAGGAGGCTGACAAGCTAGATGAGCAGGGGTGTTTTACTGCCATGGCTACAATAAATTCCATTGTCATTTTAGATCTGTCCCTCTAATCCAGGCATTTTTGCAATGATAACTATGGGTGTGGTGTTGTAACATGCTTATTGGCACAATGAAGTTAGGGGAAACCCATTCTGTTTTTCAAGAGAAATTGGAAACAGAGGTGTCAGGGAAGGGAAGATGTTCATTTTTGGTTCAGTCAGCTAGGAAAAATGCAGCAATGATCATCCATCCCAGTCTGCTTACTCTTAATAAAGGGATTTCTTCTTTTGCTATTCTCTTCCAATTCATTTCTTCCACTCTGTGAAGTATGAACATGTTCAGGTGTTTGTGAAGAGGCTTTTTTGTGACTGTGTATTAGTTCAACATCTCCTGTAACACAAAATCATTTAACAGAAAAACATAGGCAAGTGACCAAGCTTACTACTTACTACTCAGATACTCAAGTGTGGTGATGGTGGTCATTAACTCAACAAAAAGTGCTTTGTCTTGGCTGCAACTCTTTTGTGTCATCAGATTTGTGAACAGACAGCATCAGACAACATCCAGGAAGCCCAAAGACATCCAGAAATACAGCAGAGTAAACAGTGTCCCATACCTGGAGACAGAGTGAGCCATCTCATTAAATATAGACATTTGTTTAGTAGTGTCAGGTAGATTTCACTCTGAAATTGAGACACTTGAATTCATGAGTGCAATTTTTTGTTTCAGTTGTTTCAGTTAAAGACCCCTATGGGGGGTCGGTAAGCAGTTCAGTTACATAAACATAAGCTTCCAGTGACACTTGAGATGATGTTTTATGAAATCCAAGAAGTTTGTATAGGCAAATTTCTGGCAGATCTGACACAAGACACATGGGAAATCTGAAGTCTTCTGAAGCTGCATCTGAAAACAAATTAAAAATTTTAGGCAATCTAAATTGGTCCTGGCTACCTAAGTGTGGGGAATTAAACCAGTGCCTTAAAATCGTGTGTCTAGACATTGGTGTCTATGGACATTCTGGGTGCATAAACTTGGAAGTCTAATAAAAAGAGCCAGTAATCAATACAGACCTAGCTGACCTTGCCAGAGGAGATGAGAAAGCAGCTCATCTGACCAGCCACTGAGGACTTGAGTCATTTGCCCAGCATTATGTCTCTAGTACTGTTAAAATGTCTCAGGTACCTAAAACATCAGCACAATGTGCCAGACACAGGACCTACAGGTGGCTCATGCTTTTCTGGAGTAGTTTCTGGAGGCCAGAGATATACCATAGTTTAAAATAACCCTGTATATTTGTCTTAAGGCATCTGAATCACATTGAAATGACTACATTAGGATGAGATAACAGTCTTTCTAGGCTCTAGTATTGAATATATCTCTGTGGGGTAAAACAGTTACGCTATTACAATCTATCACCTAGATCTTGCCCATCTAGTTACTTCTTCATCTAGCTTTGGATTTGTCTCTGAAATTAATTTATTACAATATGTTTTTGAGAACTAATATAAAACCCCATAAAAGAACACTAAATCTGTGTTTCCTTGGTGACTGGAGCAATGCAGCCGCAACCATTAGGGCTCTGTTTTACTGTGCCTCTGCTCAGCATGACTTTGGTGAATGGAGGCTGCCAAGGGGCTGTCAAACAGAGCTCCCTAAAATTTGGTTTTGCGCTGGGGCTCTTGCATTGCTCTGGTTTCCCCCTGCTAGTTTTGACTCTCACAGGGCTGCCTCTCAGAGGAGAACAGCCAGCACTGCTCTCCCCCTCCCTGGGACATTGTCCCTGTGCCAGCGCCGAGAGAGGTAGGAGCAGGGGGTGGCAGTGCAGGAACCATCTGTGCTGCCTTTGTGCACGCTGAGGGCTCCCTCATCGCGGGCTCCCAGCTGGACACATCTGGCCAGCGTCCAGCTCCTTTGTATGGTTCCAGTAACACATAGGAGTTGGAACACACTGGGGAATGTGGCCCCAGCTCCTCAGGATTTGTGGTTTAATGGGCTAAATTGGTCTGGGTAGTGAATGTTCACTCTAGCTGATTGCCTTATTCTAAACCACCATTTTCAACAGAAATATAGCTTCAATTAGCACTTCTTTTTTTTTCTTCCGCCAGTTAAACAGAAGGCAGCCCTATACAAGCCATAAATATGTATTGGGAAATTAGGCTTCTAATGCTCCACAGGCTGAGGACTGTACATTCGTGGGAAAAAAAAAGTATGTAATATATCTAATTCAAGTTTCTCCATGATAAGTTCTATTCTGGACCTGAACCTCAGAGCTCGTACACTTGAACATGCCAATTCACCCTTCTAACTCTAAGTTCCTATCATCTGCTCCATCTGCCGTTTGCCCTGCTGAGCTCTCACTCACTCTCATTACTGTCACTCTGCAGGAAAGCACACAGCTGTCTTAAGCAATTTTGGAAATAAGGAGTTTTTAGGACTTCCTGCATTTTGGTCCTGGAAATACTAAGCTTACTGTCTGTTTCCAGTTTCCACTTAATGCACTGCTAGTAAGAAAAAGAAAGCAGAAGTCATTAATACATGGGAAGGCAAAGCAAGGTGAGGTAGTTTTGTTATAACTGTGGTTACTCATCACAAGGCTGAAGGGCAGAACTTCGCTCATCAAAAAATGTGAGAAAGATTTCATTCTTCAATTCCAAATAAATATAAAAGGGAAACTTTACTTTCAGGGCTTGTGTCTGTTGTACTCATTTTGGACGTAGGATGTAGGATGATGGCATCCCCTAGGCTGGAGAAGTGCAACATGAGGGAGATGATAGAACATTAAACTTGGAAAATATTTTGGATGAAGGTCAAGGGCTGAACAGTCACATTCACTAAAGGTCATGGGGAACAAAAATAGCTCTGGTTCTCAGTGAGGCTAGGTAGAATTTCCTGAAAAGAAATAATGCCCATGTGCTGCCCAGACAGTGTGTGCACATGCAGAAAATCTGATGTATTGGGAATGCATTGGGATTGCTATGTACACACCAAGTGGCACACACATATGAATATCATGGATATGATTTGGGGTTGAATTCCACAGGCACAGGAGATTTGTCTGTTAGTCGGATTATGGCAAGGCTCAGAATCTCGAAATCACTCTTGGATTGATATACTAAGCAGAAAAAAAAATCAGATGTCTGAAGGGAAATCCAGATATACAGTAACCCTGACACACATATGAGCCTGAAGGATGTCAGCATTGGTGATATATAAAGGTAGCATACAAGGGCTCTCAAAAATAAAGCAGCTGCACAGATCATAGAATCATAGAATGCCTAAGGTTGGAAGGGACCTCTAAAGGTCATCTAGTCCAACCCCCCTGCACACGCAGGCCCACCTAGAGCACGTGGCACAGAACTGCATCCAAGCGGGTCTTGAAGATCTCCAGAGAAGGAGACTCCACAACCTCTCTGAGCAGCCTGTTCCAGTGCTCCGTCACTCTCACTGTCAGAAAATTTTTCCTTAAGTTCCTGTGATCCTTCCTTTTTCGTTACAGCTATAGAAAGATGTGGAATTTCGCAGGAAATTTGAATGACATCAGTACACAGTCTGAGGGAAAACTAACACCAGAGTCTGGATTTGAGCAGGAGGTGAGAATATCACTTCCTGAAACATTCAGAGGTCTCCCATTAAAAAACCTACATCTTTGCCCCAAGTAATCAGTGGGAAGAAAAACCACTCTGGGAAGAAGCTATCTTGATGTCACATCCCCCAACTTTCTTGAAAAGAGTGAAGTCCAGCAAATGTCTACCCTTAAATAGTTTTTCACTATGACCTACCCACTCCTAACAGATACCAAGTTCATTATTGCGTCTCTAGGACATGTTTTGGCTCTGGTAGTAGAGCCAATATTGATCATTTTAAAAGGAAAGGGAGTTTCAAACAGAATTTATGTATTAAAGATGCACATATATGATTCCATAAGTACATCCTGTCTTGCATTTTGATTGCTAAGTATTCAGTATTCTTTACAGGAAATTAATAACTTTACAAAGCAGCTGCTCTATCCACCAGCTTTAAAAAATAATATTGCTGTTGTAAACCAAGGATTACTCTTTCTGATAGGGGTAATCCCCTTAAAATTAGCCATTCTATAGTTTAATGAATTGATCTTACATTCAGCGTGTTTTGCACTGGGAACCAAATGGTTAAATGTTCAAAAGCCCCACAGCCTATCTTGGACAAAGAATTACAAATGTTGAAAACATAAACATACCTGAAAGTAGTTTCTCTTAGCTGAAACATTACCACTTGGATGTTTGAGATTTAAAGGCATATCCCAGCATATTCAGTCCTTCACATTCCTTATACGTGTAAGGAATCATATATTAAAAAAAAAGAAAACACAGAAAATTCCCCTTGTTTGTATTTTAAGGCCTTATCACCAACGGGAATATTATTTCATACAGGCAAATTCACTAATTTAGTAGAGCTAAGTGGGGATTGCTCAGTGAAGCATTTTGTGTTGGAAAATGCTGGTTTGCCCAAGTGGAATCTTTCCATGGCAGCACATCAGTTTGTACCCAGTGTCCGTTGGGACAATTTGTGGAATTAAGGTTAGAATTTCTGCTGATACCTCCCTTGACTCAGGAAACAGTTGTCTGTCCTGTGATCATAGCACTCACTTGAGAAATTGGAGAGAAAAGTATCTCCACTTGGCAGAATTGCTAGAGCAGGAGCTCTGAGCCGGCCCCTATGTGTATCTATAAGGAGCCATAACTGCTGGCTACTGAGAGCGGCCCCTTCTACTCAACAGCTGCAGGAAAAGCATGACATATGCAGGATTTTGATTTATCACACAAAGAAAAGTATTTATTTGTTTGTTATTATTTATTTTTAATCACTCATTTCCCTCATGGCAAGGCCACCCCATCCAGCTCCAGCAGCACATGTTGATGGTCAAGTAAGAATTAGGCTTTGAGATTGCTCTTGGCCCCAGGCTTTCCAAAGGGTGAACTAATATATGGATGAAACAGTATATTATTAGCTTTCCTGGCATCTGTTTTCAACAAGTTGCTTTATGCCATATGCTTTAATAATGCTGCTATTAAGAGAAAATCTCTTCTAGTATAACTGATGGCAGTCAATAGTTTATTGATCTTTGTATATGTAATACTCTTGGTGGGAAATGGTAGGCAATAGCTTGGTATCTGGGCTCAAAATTTCATCTGTGAGCTCGAACGTGATGCTTATTTTGGTATGCGTACTAGTTGTATCTGTCTTTATTTAAAGAAATCCTTTATACATTTTCAAAATACAAATCCTTGAAACAAAGGCCAACAATGAAATTAGTATAGATTTTTGGGAAGGTTATTCAAAATTCCACTCTTATCTATTCCTTTTCTTGAAATTCTGTGTAAACAAATGCTATTTTGAAAACTCTCAGAAAGCATCTAACATTTGCATTTATTTACATTTATTTTTATTTGAGATTATTGTTGTATTTGATTCTTTTATATGTTTAAGTCTGCTTTTCAGGCACAGTTCTGATGATTGAAATTACTGCTTCCTGGACTTTTAGACCCCTTAAGTTCCTTATCTGAGTGCTTCCGAAGGCCATAGCAAACGAGACAAAACCTTGGCTCCTGAGGGTATTTGTGCAGTACAAGTATGATGCCAGAGTCAAGCAAAAGACTGGTAGTTCAGAAAAAGTTTTTCTAAACTATCTTTAAAGGAATCATTCCAGAAAGAGGCCTGCATAACTCTCTGATTGTCCAAGGTCTGGCATGACAGTTGATGATTTATGGGGAAAATGATGATAGCACAATTTTTCCAAGTTCAGCAATAGTCTCACTTTATTCCCAGGAAATGTTATTATTGGCTACATAGCTAAGAAAATGCAATAGATTACTGACCCCCGGTCCAAGCACTGAAGGAAGGTTTGTGTCCACGTTGCTCAGCCATCTCAGATTGGCTTCATCACACGGCGTAACACGTTCTCCTGGATCTCTGCTGGGCCCCATGTGATTTCCCTATGACCTTAAATTACAACAATCTTTTGCATGTGGTACAGTTCAGAATGTCAGGAATAGCGAGGACTGTGTTGCAACCTGACAGAAATGTGTTTGTCTGGCATGGTAAGGATTGTGTATAAGGTAAGGATTGTGTATACTTGGCTACGGCACAAGGGGATGTTTGAGGATGGACCATGCCAGAGACACCTACCAGTGTAGAGACAAATCTATTTACTGACTCCTTACACATCACATTTTCAGAATGATTCCTGAAGTTCATCATCCCAGCAAAGGCATGATTGGTTTTGCTCCAGAGCACATAGTTGATTCACATCAAAGAAGAGCCCGTGAGCAAATTAACATTGACACAGGAGAGTCTGAGTATGACTAGGAGCAAGAAGTGAGCTGTGGAACTAAGCTAAATGAGAGTTTAGACATGCAGTGATTTCAGTGAGATTTAGGATGGGACAACACTGAGTGAATTTGAAAAACCTGCTTTAATTTCCAGTGATATCATTGTGAACTTTGGTGAGGGAAAGAATCATGGAGCAGGACCTTAAGAAAACAGAACAGCTTTATGAAAATGAGTTTAATGAGAACATTTAAGATTTGTTAGAAAACGTTCCTTTTTTTTTTATCCAGATGATTTTAAAAACTTTCTGTGATTAATCTAATTAAACATACAGAGACATTTAAACATTCTTGATTGAAAAACAGGACATTTCCTGAAGATTAATGACTACTTTGTAAGAGCTGTGGCCTGAAATTCAGCTGAGAGCCATTAGCCTCCGCTAACCATTAATCCTCCAGAAAGGTTTGGTGCCAGAGTCATTATTACAATTAGGAGCCTAAACGGTACGTGTGTAGGGTACTTTCTGTGTATGACGAGGATGCCATTTTGAGAAGACGCTCCTGGAGAATTATAGCTTTCTGCATTTGGCTACCTAGATGGCTTGAGGTCTCTTAGGAGTATTTTAATAATCTGAAATAATTTAAATCCTCAGTTATTCAGCGCCTTAGAAGATTGGCTGGGAACATCAAACTCAGTCATGCAAACATTTCAAGTAAGTAACACCTCATAAAGAGAAAGGCCATTTTGTCCCTGTCCCATCACTTTGGCCTGGGCTGGCTTCTGATTCTTTCATTCAGGTAGCTGTTAGCTTCAACCTAATTAAGGAGTCAAAATCCAGCTGCTAATAATTGACTGAATGAAAGTGGTATGAAGATTCAGAGCTCTATGCTGGTAATGATTAAGGGGTTATTACCACACACAACAAGGTCAGTAGCAAAGGCCCTCTTAGAGTCAGGGGAAGCAGGAATGAACACCTGGTCCTTTTCATTAATGTAGTACATACATAAAAAAGAATGGGTTATATATTCACGTATTTCAGCAGAATTTTTTTGCCATAACAATTTATGGACTATTTTAATCATATTGACAAAGTTTTTCAGATATGTCTGTCAGTTCTTATTTCAGAGTTTTTCTAGATCAGGCCAAATGGGATTATCCAACCTAACTTCATGTGGGCTAATTGACCTTCTTCGATTATCCTAATGCTAAATGAAAGGTAACATGTGCCTTCCAATTTTGCTATGGAGCTGTCAGGAGCTGAAGAATCTGCCACCTTTGCTGGTATTTCTCTCCATTTTTCTAATACTTCCTTATAAGCCACATATCCTCTGACCCTAAAATGAACTGGTTTGGCTCCAGCCACAAGCCTCATTTCTTTGATTACTCAACTTTCCCTGGTAATTATCATTTGACATTTATTTCTCAAGAAGATACTGTACTCAGATTCATTTGTCATCTTCTTTCTGATAACCAACAAAGTCCAAACTCTTAATTTCTGTATTGCTTATTGTTGCTGCATACAAAAATAAAAGGACTTTACTGCTCCTGTCTTTACAAATTAGCCATTTTTGCACATGGAAGCTTAAACTCTGCTGGTTTTCCACAAGGACCTAAGGATCCTTTTTGGAATCATGCTTTCCAGGATAGGGAAGGCAAATTCTGCATTCCTTGTTCTTCAATGCATAGCTTCAGGTTTGACTGTGCTAAAAACTTTGTTTAAGTTGGCCCAGCTTCCTAATTGGTGCAGAACATTCTGTCATTAATTATCACACTGCCAATCTGTGTGTCATCTGCTAATTTTATCAGTAGTGGAGCTGGTCAGAAATGTTCCAGTTCAACAATGTTTTGTTGAAAAGTGCTGGTTCACAGAGTTTGAAATACTTCTTTCGAAACATCTTGGGTTCAATAAACTTTTGCCAGCAGGTTTGCCCTGAGGTTGAAGATCCTGAAAACATCTGGAATTTATAGACAGCTCAAATCACTATCCCAGATAATTGAGTAGTAAACACTGCTTTTTAAAAGTTTGTTTAATTTGACAGAAAGATTTGACATCATTTGGGACTGATTCAAAGCCCATTAAAGTCAATTGGAATCTATGTATTGACTTAATTCGTCATTGGAAAGGTCTTTTTTTTGTGTGTATGTAATGCTCAGTTTTATTCACCCTCTTTATAGACATCTAGTTTCTTCCTGGATGAAAAGTTCCCTGCAAACAATAGTAGATCATCAACAAAATCCACAGCTATATTTGAAAATGATCTGCTTAATTGTGCAGCACTGTAGAAATCTATCAACTTTTTTGGTTTATGCCTAAAGGAAAAAAAATCTCCCTTCATTCCCTTCTTACCTCCTATTCTCGCTCAAGCACAAAAGTGGTTGTGAAAGATTGTAGAAGAGGGGATGGGGAACAGGTTTTGAATAAAAACAAGGAACTGAACAAAGGTTTCCAGCTCTTTGTAGCATTGCATCTATGGCTCGTCTTGAGAAGTGTTAAATTCACAGTGAGTGTGGGAGGAGGGACAGGCGCTGAACAGATTAGACTCCTTTTATCAGTGAGGATTACTAACAGTAAAATAGTACATCTGCTAAAAGAGGGCAGCATAATATTCTTAATCCAGGTGGCAATACTTCTCACAGATCATGTCATTGGTGAGATGCAGGACAGGAAATCCTATCTTTAAGTTATTAGGAAGGTTATTCTCATTTTCTTAGAAGCTAAAATGTTTAAATGTAATTTCTAAGGCAGCTCTTCTCCCTGTTTCCACAGCTTCATAATATTGCGTATAATTATTCTTGGATATTTTTAGTATTTCACCTTAGGTATTCACATCTGACTCTTCAGGTTTTCTTCTTACTAGTGAGAATGTATTCAGCAACTGGTATGATGCTGTTAGGATTTTTATAGAAATGTGTGATTCCTGTAGCAGAAGAAGTATCTGTGTGTGTGATG
Organism: Crypturellus undulatus; assembly: GCA_013389825.1. Taxonomy (NCBI): domain Eukaryota; kingdom Metazoa; phylum Chordata; class Aves; order Tinamiformes; family Tinamidae; genus Crypturellus; species Crypturellus undulatus. The sequence continues at coordinate 319,434 of VWPW01025445.1, read as the reverse complement.
AGCAACAGGAGAATTCTATGCTCAGAAGAAATATAAGTTATTTTCTCCAAATGAGAAACTGCAAAGAAAATGTGTCAAGCTGTACATAAGAAAATTATCTGTCATAAACAGTCATTATTCCTGCGGGAAGGCGATGGGAAAGGACAGGGGCAATCATGTTCTGCTATTAAAAAAACACACATCTCTGGTGAACAATCAACCTGCAAATCACACTGGTTGCCACTTTTTATTAGCCCTGTTCAGATAAGGGCTTAGCTTTTCCAAATGGTATGCACTACCAACAGGTTTGTAGTTCATAAGCTTCCCCATACAATGGTGAGTGTAAATCTAGACAGCTATGGTAGCTCAGCGTTCTCACTGCAGTCATTTTCCAGTTTGACAGGCTACGAGGGAGCATATAAAGCAGCAAAGGAAATGCAAGACATCTGTAACAAAACCAGTGAACATGCTATTGATTTGTTTCCCTTGCTGGTGTGGTCCTGGCATCGGTCTCTTTCTCCAGAGAAATGAGTTAAAGAAACAAGTCCAGTAGAGAACATGGAATTTTACTTCCATTCATCTTCCTTATTTTGCAAGCACCACATTCTGCAAATCCCATGCCAGTAAAGCTCTTGGATCAGTCCTCAAATTCTTCTGGATCCTTAAGGGAGGAGATGTCAGAGCTGGCCAAGAATCTAAGTGGAAACTGATGACAGAAGCTGACATTAATCAGCTCCACAGTATGTTCTGCCCAGCAGGTTTCTTCCAATAAATCAAAGGCCTTCAGATCCAAAGGGCATTTAACCATTAGAGAGCAAGTGTTCACTGTGGTCTGTAGCAGCTAAATATGATGAATTTAATATTGATTTTCACATATAACCCCATCCACATAGTGTGTTTGTGTGATATCACATGTAGACACACTGGGCCAAATTCTTAGCTAGGGTAAGTCAGCAAAACTCCACTGATTTTACTAATACACATGAAGTGAAGGTTTAATCCTATCTATATGAACAGAAAGAAAAGGTAATAGGGGTTTGTGCTTGCTTTACTTTCTTGCTACATTTTTCTAACAATGGCATGAAAAAAAAACCCACCCTCAGATCTGCAAGATTTTCCACCATTCTTGTGATGTTTCCTCATGGCAAGCACAGAGAAGTGATTAAAGGTGATAAAGTTAACTGAGTGAAACACTTAGGTCCAGGTTTCTTCTCAACCCAAGTATGAATCCATAGATACTCACAGTAGTAATTCTGATTGCTTCAGTGACTAACACTTGCCAGTGACAATAGGGTCTTTCAGAGCAGTCTGAAAAGTCATTAGGCTCTTCATTGATTTGCTTATTTCATATACTTTAATATCAGAGAAAGGCAGGCAGGGTATTCTCTGGAAAAGAACGACAAAAATTGCTCTCTTTGACAAAGGGATTTCTAACCTGCGGAAAGTGCTTTACGTTGCGCTCATTGCATTGGGAGGAATCCTCTCTGCCTGTGGATAATGGACATGGACATAGCTGGTTAGCTAGAGATCCCTCATTCATGATCCTGTGGTGAAATGCAAGAGTATGCTAGATTTTTTCAGAAACATCTGAGTGATTTAGGAGATTTGTGCCTGCTGATTTCACTAAGCCACAAGGCTTAAAAATACCTAATACACACTTAAACACAGGACCTGGGCATATATTATGTGAAAACTTTTCCCCACAAAAGTGTGATTCTTCAAAACTCCTCATAGTATCCCAGTTTGGGACTACTATGACTAGGCCTAAAAGCAAGGATCAAATATACCTCACCAGATTGAATAACATGCTCTCTGCAAACATTGTGCTTGTAACTTTAATACAACTTTAATGTATATACTCTGCAGACCAGGAACAGAAGCAGATACAAAATGGGGTGAATGGTAAATTGCAGAAATAAATTTAACCAGATTCTTTTTTTTTAATCACACTCATTTATAGGGATGAACGTAGAGAGAAAAATGTGCATTCTCCCTCTTTCTCAGACCTCCTCCATAAGTTCATAGGAAGTTTCTATCACATTAACAGGATCTAGGCAAACAGCTACATTTAAAACATAAAATATAGTGTGTGAATGGATGAAGACCTCTTTAAGACTGAGTATAATTTCACACCAGTATATGCCATAAATGCTGATTAAATTTCCTAAAGTTTATATGAGAAGGTCCATAAATGACTGTTGCTAACTTCAATGATGCCGTAACATCAGCTGTTGATGTGAAGGAAGAGACATTTCAAGCATGAGGTATTATGGAAAGCCATAGTACTTCTTCCAATTTCACTTCACTTCCCGTTCATTGACCTTCATTGTCAAAATATTCAGACTACCTGGAGCACTGCAAAAATCTCAGAAGGGAAAATGCAACTTTGAGAATTGGTAGATTAAACTGGGTTCCTGCCCTGCTAAAATTATTTCAGAGAGGGTGGCATATGAATTTCCTGTTAAAATGTTTTTGTTATTCTAACTAACAAACAAAATTGTTCATTTGTTATTCTAAGCCATTTTGCAGAGATATAGCAATTAACAACATTTAATTTGGTCATGAAAAGAATATCTAGTATATATAGCAAATATACAAGTTATTTCACTTGTTAAAAGGGTCAATGGTGACAAACAGCATCATGTAGTGAAAAAACAGCACAAAGACCTGAACTAAACATTTACTCAACTCTATGAGTCATTGCAAAGCAGATTTCAAGAAATAGTTGCTTTTTATAGACATTTGAAAAGACTAAGTTTCATACTGAGACCAGGAAAATGTTGAAATCTCAAAAGATTTCACAACATGAGAAAATCCCTTTCTCACCAAGCTGCTGATGTGTTGCTAACCACAATGCGGCAAATAATCTGGCGCAAGTAATATGATATAAACTATCTTCAGGCAGTTAGAACACTAGATTAGTAGTGATCAGCGATACTATAACATTGTAGGATAAATTTATAAGCCTGGCCAAGTGAATTTGCTGCTCACCCCCTTCAACATTATTTCTGCTTAATGTGGGACATTTGCTCCAACTTATGGGAGCAGAGCATTACCATGCTCTTAACCAGATGGCAATTCGAATACACCCCTGCTTATTCCCTCTCCATTGGCATCATTCAAAAATGTTCTCCCTACTTTATGCTAAAAGAAAATTAATTTTTCACCTACATATGTGTGTGTGTACAAAATCTGCTTTCCTTAGCTGTCTGATGTTTTGTGGGGAGGATTAGCTATCTTCTGGTTTATGTTGATTTTTTTTTTTGCCTTTTTTTTTTTCCACAGGTGCATTGATATTTCTGTGGCAGAGAGACTCATTTCTCATTTCTCATCTCACTTAATGTTTGTCAACAGTATAGATTGAAAAGGATCTTTTCATTTTGGATGTGTGGTTATCACTTAAATGCAAACAATAAATATTCTTGCTTATATAATCTTAGCTGAGATTAGTGACTGTTCATTTTCTTAGTCTGAAACCGTGAATGCTTCTCCTACCGTCTGCAAAGATGGCAATGTGCAGGCAGGAAAACTGAGATTCTGACCAAATATCAATCCATCTAACCACTTCACCTACTGGTGGGTAAGGGGAAAGGATGAATAAATGAGAGGTTAGCCTAGGATCTGAATCTTTGTTTAAGACAGCCTAGTGCAAAACAGACTTCCTTGTGTCTCCCTGCTCCATAGCCCTTGCATAAGTTTCCTTTAAGTTCTGATAGAAGATATGGAACTAGACAGTTTGCAACAGTGTCTGCACTTTGTTTTGCCAGTTAGCACAGAAGTAAAACGAACAACTTGTCCTCAAAACTGATCTGTGGAAGGTACCGGGAAGAGATATTTGGAAGAGAAATATTTAAATATTTGGGTTCAACTTTTTGCCTTATTCTGTTAATAACTTAAGTCTGTTCAGATTCAGAAAGAAAAGCAAGCTAAACAGATTGTTAGAGTTTTTGAATGATGTTTTAGATAAGGAGATGGCATGTCAAAAGTGGAGCCAGTTGTAACAGTACAGCATGTGCAAGAAGAGCACAAAACCCCTATTCAGTCAGGAATTGCACACCCATCTTAAGAAGAAGTTCCATAGTTATTTGTTTGTTATTATGCCTTTGTTCTACTCCATATATCGCTAAATGGGAGGATGGGAGGTGCAGAGGGTGTCAAGGGAGCAACGCAGGTGGTAGCTGGCTCGCAGCTCTGGAACAGTGCCCACCCAGAGGCAAGAGTTCCAGATTCAACCTCCCAGTCTGAATCACTGCCCTCTTAGGTGCTGCTTCTAATCAATGGAGCTCGGTGGGTTTCTCCTGGTAGCAGTTCATTCATAATGATATTTGAATCTGTGCATTAGAAGCTAATCTTTCTGCCCTAACAATCTATGGAGGTAGAATGACCACAGACCTAGCACAGGCCCTTTAGCTGGCTGGGAAAAATCCAGAAATTGGTCCTTTTCAAACAGAATTGCTAGGCTATGAGAACAGCCTTTACATATGCATCTATATATTTTTTTTCTGTAGTACTTCAATATGGTGGCTTTCTGTAAAAGTCTGAGCTCTCAGCTACATTTTATTACTTTCTTTATGAATGATTTATTACATGATTGTGTACCTGGGATGGTCTAGAAGGTTATTTGGTTTCTTATGAAGCAGATGGAAAACATTACATTGAACAAAGGCTGGCACTAGCTTTTGTTTTGCGCAATTCTGGAGCCAATTAATGTGTTAAGCTGAAAGCTTCTAAAAGCAGAGGACACAGACACAGAGACCACCTTCAGTCCGTGTGCAGGCAGGCATGTTATCACCTATCATGACCATTCAGCCAGTCATATCATTCTTTTCTGCTTGTTCTCTTCTCCCATGCTCTTTTATTATATCAGATGTTGTTTTTTATTATTATTATTTGTTTGTTTGTTTATTTAGTCCCAAAGCAGTTATTTATGCACTTTAGGGGAAAGGAACTTGGGAAGTCGGCATGAGACAGGAGGAACCGAGGCTCAGTTGCCTGCACTACCACAGGCTCCTTGCATGACTTTGTTCAAGTTAAGTGCTCTGCGCCTTAGCTCACCATCTGTTAGATTGTGAGCATAGTTGTTCCCTGCTCCACAGAAACGTTGAGAGGCATTTGAGATTATGAAGTGTTCTGATACTCACAGCGGGACCAGTAACTCAGAACTAATGAACAAAGGAACGTAGGAACTGAGAGGACTGCTTAGATAGGATTTAGGTGCCTAAATCAAAGAGTATGTTTGATAAAAACAGAAAAGCCCACATAATAGTGTGGGGCCATAGGGATTTTTAGTTTTGCCAATAAAAGTTACTCGGGCACATGTACTTCTACTACCAGTGTACTCAAAGCTAACACTGTCTTGACTGAGATGAGTAGCTCATCATTTAGTTCCTATTTGTAACTATGTGGAATTCAGAGATTAGGCTAAGCACCCTGAAAAATGAGAAACCTGTCACAAAAATGACAATTCTGAGTGCAGGCCACAACACAACCATCAGAAAACCCAGGATTTATACTCAACCTCAGAATACAAAACAAAAACAAAAACAAAAAACAAACAAAAAAAGCACAAGGAGCTGTTAGTTAAGGAAAAAGGTAGTGTTTCAGACAAATCCCTCCCTTCAGTGCCTTCTAAGGTGCCTTTTAGGCATCCCTTTTAGCTGCCTTTTCCCCACTCCCATCCATTATACTGAGACTTGCAGATACAGCTCCAGCAGTGGAATTTGCAGTGCTGAGCTGGTATCTAAGTCCCTTTGCTCCGTTAGGCCTTGATTTTAAGGATTTGAATAATTTCAATGGGCTATAGTAAAATCTGCCCTTAAACACTTTATTAGATCTGAAACATTTATTTTACCAGCACTTCATAAGCCTTATTTATTTGAGTCGCTATGCCATGAGTTCCTTTATCCCTAAATCCTTCTCAAAATAGCCTTGCCCACTGCAGTGAAACATATTTCAGCTTTCAAATCTTACACACTAACATTCCTGTTAGCCCAAATATGGTAAGATATTCCACTAATTTGTTCTTTTCCTCGTATGCTCCATGAGTGGATTCAGCCTGTTATGGCTCAGAACTAGCTGTCAGGATATACGAGCTCTGACCAAAACGGTTTTAAAAAGTTAATGTGTTACCTATCTTAGACACATATGGACTCAACAAACATAGAATATATACAAAATCACTAAGAAGAGATAAGTGCTTCCGGTGGCCTGAGGAAGGAGGTCTCTTTCAAAATCAGCTTTAGCGTAAGGTGAATAGAATCTCCTCACAAAAGTTTTCAAAAGCATTTATGTCTTTCCCATATCTATTTGGGGATTTACCTCAGAAACTTTTTCAGGTTGATTTGTTAAGCATCTACAAGTTAAAGAAGACATACCGTCATTCCCATGAGATAAGAAGCTCTCAGGGTGAAAGGAAAATGCTCACTAACTGCTTTGAAGAGGCAATCAAACCAATCCTACCCATAAGCCGCAGGTTGGAAGTTTCCTTGAATGCAAGAATTTACTGCAATTTTATACCCTCAAAGATATTCAGGACCTCACCGTGAAGTCGGTTGATATTAACTGGGACCTATGGGACATCCTTCTATAATGACAGATAGATGGCCAAGGCCAACTCAGATGTGGCCCCTAAATAAAGCTATGAGTTATTTTCTGTGGTAAGAAATACCACATGGGATAAGCTGTTTTCCTGTGTCCTCTTTGGAGAAAGGAGAAAACCCTACTCAGTCTTGGGAAGGGAATGAGTCCATATATACGCCAGACCTGCTGAGACCTCATGGGGCGACTGGGAGAAATTGATGCATCGGTAAAGAGCTGGGCAGTAGAGACTTGTCTCTGTGTGTACAGTCACACCAGGTAGCTAGAAAACAAAGTGAGTGAAATAACTGGTAAAATTCCCTTCTACTCTGTCCTGGCTGTCAGAAAGGACCATCTGGGCATTGAGAGGCTGGTAGTCTGACTTTCATCCTCATCAGCTAGTATCTCTCTTTCCTTTAAAGCATTTTATATCTATCTCTATCTGTATCACCTATTTCTGTAGTTCTAATAGATCAACTTCAAATTTAGCAGATGTGAATTTCTACCTTTAAATTAAATTTAGCATAAAAATCATGTAACACGTGTATCTATATCTATAGGATGGTAATATCTATATCTATAGAATGGTAGTGGAAAAAAATAGAAACTGAAGGACCAAAATGATAGCAAATGAATAGGAGAACAAGGAAATGATGAAATGGTATTGGGATGAAATGTCATTATAGCTCAGTAAGCAGTGGTGCTAATATATGAGGTGCCTGACAGGCACATAGCAAAGAAATGTTATCCCAGGGAACCAGAGGGTGGTTAGTAGTCTAGTTTCATATATGCTTGTGAAAAACTCCTAAAAAATCATGTGTGCTGCAAGAAAAAGAACAGTTCATAGTGTGGAGTATAACAACACCATACTTATGATACTGGATAAAATGCAATTGCAACACTGAAGAAGATTTCTAAACGTGACAGTCTTTCTTTTGGGACCTTTTGCTGATGCAAACCTTCAGATGTCATAGTATTTTTTTTACCTTCTTCATGACTTGAGACTTTGATATTCAGTTTCTCCCACTCTGCAGTTCCATAAATGTGCCATGTAATCTGGCATACATTAAGAGAAAGAAGGTGAATTGCAACATGATGTCAGTGGTGCGGTGAAGACCAGCAAAAAGCGCACCAGACATCTGCATTCACAGCTCTGGGTGAACTTCGGCCAGCCCAAATTTTGTTCAAGTTCATGCAAAATTTATTTTACTATGGTTTGGATACAAAAAAATGAGTGAAAGTAGGGCATATCCGTGACTCGAACTCAAAGCTTAAAGTGCAGCTTGGAGCGTGTGAACCTTTGCAGCCTGAAACCAAAGAAAATGTTTGCATGAACCCTTGCTAAGCAAGCCCGCTGTGTTTCAGAGAAGCTCTAATAAAAACCACACTGCCATGAATCACTGAATATTCCATACTTTGACTTGGTAAATTTATGCAAGTTCCATGACAGTCCTTTTTAAGGGTTCATTTTTCTCTGAGCTTTCTCTCAGCCAAATCATGAAATCGTTGATGAGTTTTGGTAAGCTCTTACCCAGCCTAATTCTGCTAAAGTCGCAGGGAGATTTGGCTGAATAGAGAGTGAACTAAAACTGAGTCAGGGTAGACTGACAGTAGCCTGAATTTGTGCAATTTATTTTTGAGAGCTTGAATAAATCTATTTCCACTAATGTATATTAAATGCAAAGTAATTAAATAAAACTCTGTTCAAAATTTGATGAATCTCCAAATTTATGTTGTTCTTCCTTCTCTCAGTTATGTATCAATCATGCAATGGTCTTGAATTACATCTTTTTTTTTTGTTTGTTTTATTAAAACCTCTTGTTTCATTTAGTGTCAGGACTGCTCTGGGGACAAACAAGTGCCATGTAATTCATGAAGGTTTTTTCTCCTGGGCAATCTCTACCTGTTTTTTAAATGTCAAATGTGTAGTGAATGGGATGTGTTTCCCATAAAGTGAACATCTGAAAGCAGCTGGATAACTCAAATTAGAATACATACTACACCCATACTGTGGGACCCATACTGAGGGCACAAGTCTGCCTTGGCTTTGCCTTGAGTCCATGAAAGGACAACATCTGGGTGTGCATCATCTCTCACTCCCAAACCCAACCACAAAGAGGAACCCAGATGAAACCTGGCCCAGGACTACACAGCATATTGCAGAATGCATCAACTTGGCAATTCATCAAGAATCATAGAATCATGAAAGTTAGAAAAGACCTGGAAGATCATCAAGTCCACACGACAGCTTCCCTCCTCTAATTCCTTGCTCCAAAGTCCAAAGTTTCTCCTGCAGTAATTTCTTCTCATCTCCAAACTCTAATGCCTGCTTCTCTGACTTATAACCTTCTCTGCACTTTCTCACATCTTCTTTTATCTGTAGATTCCTTCTTACCAGGTAACTGACTCTCAGATTCGTTCCCAACTCCTTCATCATGGTTTAGTCTGCTTTTTGGGTCAGTTCCTGTCACATTTCCTTCCACCACCCATCCCAGTTTCCATGGCTTCCTTCTACTCATATCCCACTGCCATCCACCTTATTCTGACTTTTGTGTTTGCGTAACTCAAAATCACAAATTTGAAAGCTCTCTCTTCTGCTCTGCCTTGTTGCCGTCTGCAAGAGCACGGCAGTTTTTCAACTTTTCCTACTTTCTGATGGCAGAAAACCATTTGGGATCAGTCATGGGGATAGGAGAAGGGAAGAGAAGGTTTTGTCTTTCTAGCTGTGGAGAAGAACATAATTAGTTATTCTGTAGGGATGGCTCATTTCAGTGAAAGCTGAAGTGTTCAAGCATGTTTGGTAAGTGTAGAATCTCTGGAGACCTTAGGAGGTAAAAGTGAAGATATTGCTACTGAGAATGTGTTAACTGATTTGTTGTTGTTGCTATTCTTTTTCCAAAGAGTTCATCATTTGGGAAAATGTGGGCTGATTCTCCAGAGGTCAGCAAAGACTTCACAGATGTACAGACCATGCCTCTTCTATTTCTGACCTCCCATGTGCAGAGCACAAGGAAGCTCATGCTACTTAAACAAAACAATAAGCAGAAGTTATTAATATTTTAAAAGTCTTTTTTTGTTGTTGTTTTAGTTTTTTTCCCCAGCTGACACTCCAAAATACATGAACTGATTTGATTGACAGCCACTAAAAAATAAGCGTGAAGCAAGCAAGTTATGGAAAATTTCATTCCAAACAATTAACACTCTGGCAAAGCTATAAGCAGCTGAAAACTGGATCATATAATTGTACATATCAGACAACCTGAATAATATGGAGTGCTACCAGCCAGACCTATAATTAGAACTGGGCAGGAATTTGTTTTCCCAGGGCCTCCAACATTTTTTTTCAGTTGCTCACTGGCCACAACCCAACAACTTTTGAGGTTTTCTTGGAAAAGAGCTGCGATTACATGGTGATCAGGGAATTCACCTTCACCCACCATTTTCCAAGGAAGAGCTTTAATCACAGAAGATAGCATGATTTTCTTTTTTTTTCTTTTCTTTTCTTTTCTTTTCTTTTCTTTTCTTTTCTTTTCTTTTCTTTTCTTTTCTTTTCTTTTCTTTTCTTTTCTTTTCTTTTCTTTTCTTTTCTCTTTTCTTTTCTCTCCTCTCCTCTCCTCTCCTCTCCTCACCTAAGTGACTCTCCTCACCAGCAATAAAAGTGGACTTCCTTATATGCTAAGAGTCTTTGGTCTGAGGGAGGCTGATCATGAAACAAGTGAGTTCTCAAGCTTTTTTTTTCCTTTTGTGGTTTTAACCAGAAATTTTATCCACGACATGAGAAATATTTTCTAAGCTGTTTGGGTCCCATCTGAAAGTTCAGTTTCTGACAGGTCAACACTTTTCCAGAAGAATTTGTGAAGTATTTTCTAGAAGCCACTGGATAACAAAAAATGTTCCTCTAAAATCAGTTTGTATAGTACCAGAAAGATTAGTCATGTCTGCATTGGCACCACACACACATTACCACCATAGCGGAGATAATTCAGTTGCTTTTTGTTGTTGTTTTATGTGACTGAGATTTACAAGGTTTAAATTAATCAATAACAGTGAAGTTATACCTATGAATCCTTAACAGGGCCAGTCAGTATTTGGTTTGGATGTTATAGCTCCATACTTGAATTGCTGGTGAAAAGAAGCGATGAAGATAACAACTTCTGCTATTGTCACCACTCCATGTGATTTAGTGTGCCTCTCTTTTTTCTGTAAGATACCCAAGTGAATAAACACAGCACCAGTGTCCACCATACATTCAATATTTCTTTTTTCTATATATCACTGTAAGGATACCAATAAAACCAATGCCACTGGTATTGATAGTAGTACCAAAAAAAAAAGATATTCAGAAATATTGTACAGAAATTGAGATAAAACTATGAGCATATTAGTGGTCCCATATGTAATAAAACCTCCTCCCCAGAGGAACCTAAGCAAAGAAATACATTATTATTTGGATAAACTTCATAATGTCATGAGTCTCTTCAAAAGCAATGATGATCATTTTATTTTTTCTGGTTGCTTAATCAGTTGCTTTTTGTCATATGATTTCTATAACACCAGAGAAGTCTTGAAGCTCTGAAAGATTTAGTTTAGAGAGTACATTGCTGACATCTGGTGGAAATATAGTTTAAAACTGTAGAACTTTAAAAATGGTTTTATTATTAAAGAATAATTCCTTTTATATGAGGTTGTTTAGCTGAACCTGGAAAAACAAAACTGCAGAAATATGGAAGATGAGAATGTACAATTTTTGAAATCTAAAAGACAAGAACTGCTTCAACTGTTTGCTGGTCTGAGGTTGTAGGCCTACATTCTTTGTGTTTTTTCACTAAACTCTTTCAAAATTATTGGATTCAACTCAAAATAAAGTATGTGTGAAATACTAAAAAAAAATTATTCTTCAATTATATCTAAAATGTTTATAGATCCCTTTACAAAAAAAAAAACAGAGTAAGGATATAAACAATTCTAAAATTAAAATCTCTTTTAAAATAAAACTGTGGATGAATACACATACTGATAGTAGTCATAAAAGGAAACCAAAAAAAATCCTGTTCATGTTGTAATTTAGTGCTATTGTACTTTGGGGAAGGGAGACTATTTTCTTACTTTATAGATTTTTAATAATTACTGATCAAAACACATACAAAAAACCCTAATAATAAATTATTCTTTCCTCCATCCCAAAAATTCAGAAGAAAAATACACATTTTCTCAAGCATTGACTTGCATTTTATGCTGACAAACTAAAACCACTTTTGGCCTCCCATAAAATGACAAAGAAGTTATTCTTCCAGAATAACTCTGCTGAATAAAAATTTCAGAAGAATGCTTAATGGAAAATACTTGACCTGGTACTCCTTATTTGCAGGAAATACATGAATACAGATTTTTTAGGTATTTCTGATAGGAGAGTTCTTAGCAAATTCAAATTCTTTGTAATTCTAAATTCTAGCTGAAAAGATTAATGATTTTATTTATGTATAGGCATTTAATATGAAAAACACTACCTTAGGTATTCTGCCTTAAAATAGGTCATATAAGATTTTCCACACAGATTTGATCTCCATTGTAAGGAAGTAGAATTTTTCAGCCATCATCTGGGTATAACTTCACATGCCTCATCAAGGAACAAGCATTGCTACTTGGGCTGTTTATGGCAGTATTTAGCATGAACTGGTTGTCTGCCAGATTCATGAAGTGGCTGAAGTTGTGCTGGAATTACAGAAGCTGTGATATATTTAAAATTATCCTTTGACTGTCATTTAATGGTCAAACAAAACAATATAATCAACACGGGAATGAAACGGTTCTCTACTGAGAGCCTTTGGTGTTTCACACCACTAGCTGATAATGATAGATATCACCAGGGAGCCTCGCTCACAGCAGGGCAGGATGCTCGCAAACCACAAATCCAGAATTTGCTGCCAGAAATAAGGCAGCAGGTGGACAATGTACAACAATCCCTGAAGGTCTAGGACCCAACTAGAAGCGTTGGAGAATCATTCTTTTTCCGCACAAAGACAGTCTCCTAGGCACTGTTATTGCTCGTGCTGAATGAAAGCACGGAGGAGTCAGTGAGCTGAATTTGACATTGCAAAAATCAAGCTGGAATGAACCTCCCTTTGGTGCAGCCCTTCTGGAGCCAATTGAATGTTGCTAGGAGAGGATCTGGCTAAATAAATTCGAAGAGAAGGTTAAACATTCTTCTTTTATTACCCTTCCCTGCACCGTTACAGAACCCTTTCACTTGGCTAGCATAAAATCAATTCTGATGCTAAAATAATTAGAATATTAGTGTATTTGCAGTCTCAATATGAATAGTTCATGACACATGTCTCTGTGGAAACCTTTTGCATATGTTAGGTATGTCTGTCAGCCATATTTCTATCTAATTCTCTGTGCTATTTTTAATATAATTTTAGCCTTTTTATGTATGTTTGCTCTATGCCCCTGCCAAAATGGTATATTACAGGTTATATAGTCAGCAATACCTAGAGCTAACCTTGCCAAGAATCTTCTATTGTATAATACCATTTCCAGTTGCTCACAGCCTTTCTGAATCACAACGGTATGGCTTAAAAATACCTCACATATTTCTCAAACTTGATCTTAATGATCTTAATGATCTTTATCTTAGCAAAAATAGTTGATTCACACAGGTAAAGCGAGTTCAGAATATTCCTCACAACAGTCCACTGCTTTAATTGCACTGCTCTGGGGACTCAGCATGCAGCCTCCCATCCTCTTAGCACTGGTAGATCTCCTTCCAAGCTAGCAGTAGGCCTCAACCCCTTTTTCTCAGGTCTCAGTGCTGGCTAAAACAGTTCATATTCTTTCTCTGAGCAATTTTTGATCTTGCTAACCATACAGATAATACAAGCTTTTTCCTACCATCAATGTCTTTCACCTCCATAGCAGAATAATTTTTTTCTTGGGCCGGAACAATCTTGCTCCACAAGTTTCTATTCGGAAGATTTCTATAAAGACCACCTACCTATTACTTGTTGCCCTCTCTTTACATCCTATAATTGACTGATTTTCTAAGTAGTGTCATTTTTTTCTTTGAAAGTCCTGAGCTTTTAAAGCAGATTATAGAGACATTTGATGAGACTGAGCATTTTTTCCTGTGTATATGAATATTTTATTTGTAGTAGAAGCTGTTCTGATTGATCTGAAATTGTTTAAGAAGTTCATTAACTGAGTCAAAATTAGTGACCAGTATTAAACCAGACCACAATTAAATTTAAAAAAAAATCTTAAAACAGTTAATTTTGCTTTTTTTCCTATGGCAATTTTAGTGCCTATTAGAAAATAGAGAGAAAGACTGAGAAAAAGAGGTGTTTCTGTTCCTATAACCATAGTCCAAGAGGAGGAAAGAAGAGACTGTACAGTTGCAGTGAGCATGGTTTTCAGAAAAATCACTCAGATGGCAAAGATTAACGTAAAATCACAAGGATCCATGAAATTTGCAGAATCTCCCATCTCAGATTTAATGAGTCAAGATTTAATGATTCAACATTTTATAAATAAATGTCCTGTCATGAAACTGTGATCTCCTTCAAATGCCTGGAATAAAGCAAAATTTTACCTGTTGATGGAAAGGAGCAACTTATATTGATCAATAGGAAAGTAAAGAGCCTTGTTAAAATCATACAGTTAGAGAGGATGAGTTAGAACAGACCCTGAAAATCTGATGAAACTCATCTCCATTCTGAATTCCTTTCCCTTCAGACATGACAACACCAAAACTCATAAATATATCCCATAAAATCTGTTTGGATTAATAAATGAATATCCAAAAGACATTTTTTTTTTTTGCTAGAGCAGTGATATCAAGATATCCTTGGAGTCACTTGCAACTTCTCAAACCTTCCTTTTTTTTTTTCTTTTACAATTTTATTTCAAAATACACAAATTCGTGTAGTTCTATTATAAACATATATTCCAAATAAGGAGATTCACTCAAATATCCATTTGCATTAACAATTTAACTTCATATCTCCTCAACTTGCTGAAAATGAAACCCCAAAACATATTTCCAGATAAAGTATGCTTAATAAATAAATATGCCTTTTGCCACATGACAAACTATAACTTGGGAAAAAATATATATATATTAGTAGCTGGTTATTGCCCAGTCCAATTTCACCCTTTGTCAGCAGTTGCACCATGAACTTAAAATATCAAGCCAAGTAAATAAGGAAAATGGAAAACAGATAGAGGAGATTTTTTTTTCCATTCACCAGTTCATAAGACCAAATCTTCACTTGAAAATTTGGATTTGAATACCTACCTTCTGCTTACAGAATGTATCTTCTGTTTACAGAATGTCCATAATATTTTAACAAATCATGAGGGTTTAGCTTTATGTGAAATATGCCATAATGTTCAATTGATTTAGCTAGAAAGATACATTTTTGTTACAATTGATGTAGTGCCTTGAACTGTTCAAACTCCCTATTAAAAACGATCATATCATCTATTCACAGTGCCATTGTGAATTATGTTCGTGAGTCACGATTCCAAGTCATGACACTATTCCTCTTCTATCTGTTGCATTGCCATCTGATTCTTGGAAAATGTGAAAGCATGATACTATTCCTCCAGTTCACACTCTATTTTCCATTTAGAGAAATACCAACACTATGTAAGCAATGTGTGAATTATAGCAGAGCCAATAAGAAAAATATTTATCTTTCTCTCTGGGATATCACAGTTTGCAATATATATTTTAATTAATAATTAATAATGGTGATGCTATTGGTGGAGAAAGAGGAAACTGTAAAAATAGATTTATTTATAGACCAAAAATAAAAGGAAAACTCTACTGAGAATGGTCCATATAAAGACCAAAACAAAACAAGAATCAGTCCACTGTTATGGAGCTCGAGGCTTTTATATGACAAAATTAAATCTTACCACATTAGTGTAATATTTAAAAAGTCAGTGAGCCCATTAAATTCAGCACAGTTAATAAGCAGCAGCTAGATAACAAGATACAAAATATATATGCAGTCTTGAGGTAGAAGTGAAAAGGCTAAGTTTGTTTGTACAGCTCCTTTTAATTTAAAAAGCCCTATGTTATGCCAATCATCAAGTTAGTGATACCACAGCAGTAATCATTAAAAAGCTCATAATTGAGAAACATCAAACGAGATTATCTAAAGCTAAGCAACTTTCTCAGACAAAAGTCTGACTCTTGTTGCAGTGACAAGTTAAATAACACTCAGATCAGAGACAAATAGAAAACATAAGATTTCCAGGCTATTACAAAAAATAAGGTTCTAAGCATGACAATGAGCAGTATTAGGAAACATTATAGGTGGCACTGTTAGAGCAGCTGGGAAACTGAAGGAAGCAGATGATTGATACATCAAGGTTATCGAA
Source organism: Crypturellus undulatus (assembly GCA_013389825.1). Lineage (NCBI taxonomy): Eukaryota > Metazoa > Chordata > Aves > Tinamiformes > Tinamidae > Crypturellus > Crypturellus undulatus. The sequence goes on along the minus strand of VWPW01025445.1, from coordinate 303,492 downwards.
AATGGAGATGAGGATTTGATATAATGAATGACAAAGACAGAAAAGCTAGGCTGCAGAGCAATGCAAATTATTAAATGAGAGAAATAAAAGTTGAAAGATATGAGAGCAGTCAAGCAGGATGTGGAGACAGATTAGAAAAAACAACACAGAAGAAAAAGAATTCAGGAGGGCGGAAGGGGGAAAACAAGTTTTATTAGCAAAAAGGCAAACTCATTTCATCGGAAGTAAGAAACTGTTAGAGCAAGGCTAGCTGTGGTGCCATTCCCAGAAGCAACATGTACCATCCCTTCCGAGAATACTAACCAGGAAAGACATATGTCCTAGAAAAACAGAAAGCTTTTAAAATACATCAGTTATCTGATGAGAATTTAATACTTATGTGCCGTATTGCCTCAGAAGGGACATTACTTATCCATCCTCCTTCTTTCTGATTGTGCTTATTTCTGTCAAAGCAGAACTTACAGTTTACATGGCCTGTTTGGGCAACAGTCTTCTATTAATAAATTGTCTGAAAATGTATCTAACATGTTTCCAGGGGAATTTTCCTGCAGGTCCTCCCTGTAAAGCAGCTTCAGAATCGCTTCCATTAGAGAAGAAACTATAATTATGGTCTATAACAAGTATTCAGTGTGGTGAAGTTTGTTTTCAAGTTTGGTAGGTCAAAAGATAATCTATGGCAGCATTCTAAATTGTCCGACCTCCTTATATTGCCCTTTTCTATTCTGCTTCCTTTGAAAACAAATCAGAAGTTGAATGTTTGATGTTTAAGAGCAATGCTTCTAAGGGTCCCATGTTATCTCTGATTTGAGATTGGAACTGATTGTGAATTTCTAAATAACAATAGATATTGTTTGTAAAGGTTGGACTTTTCATTAGTGTGGCACTGGCTGTCCCGGGACACAGACTTTTCTAAAGTTTTCTCGTCATTGCTTTTGATCAGATGGTGGCTCATGATGCAAAGTTTCCAGCAAAATAAATTAAGAGATAGAGGAGATCACTAGGTCTCAAAATGAGAGTTCCTTTTCTTTCTTTTTTTTTCTTTTTTTCTGATTAATAAATACTATACAACTCCCTTAATTAAATGACGCACACTCTATATCCAGTATAGGAAAGAGATGTATTCAGATTTCTAATATCATAGCAGCCTATAGGACCAATATGAGCAAACACACTCTCTTAATTCTCAATTTTTATTTATTATCTCTTAAATAGATCTTAAACATGTTATATTTTCAACTGTTTGAACAATCTGAGTCTCTTTGATAAAAACATCTGTATTTTTCAATCAAATGTTACTGCAATGTCTTCCCTGATTTTTACCCTGGGACTTGAGTTAGGAAAGTCCTAAAGCAAAAATCCTTCTTTTTTCAGCATGCTACATGAGACCATTCTGCCTAAACTAACTTCAGAAATATCCATTTTTGTATTGCAGCATATTGTCTGACTACTTGGAATCAAATTTCCTATGTAAGAAGCTGAAACTAAGTTATTTTTAATAGTGTAAATTACCTGGAGAATTTTTGTTATAATAAAGCATCTTCAGAGAGTCTCAGAGGACTAAAACTTGTTTCTGAGAAGCCTAACAATTCACCACTTTCCTGAGTATGAAACAACCCTCTGATTCTTGAAGCACATTAGATCCTGAAGTGGAACCCAGGCACTTGAGTCTCTCCTCATCCCAGAAATAGTCTGTGAAAGCTGCTGGCGAACTGATCGTCTCATTCCCCATACAGTACCTGTCCAAGACCTGTCCAAGATCAAAATGTCCAGCAGCCTCCTGAACTGCATTAAGAAGGAGACCAGCAAGTTAAGGGAGATGATCCTTTCCCTCTACTCAGCACTGATGAGGTTGCATCTGGAGTGCTGAGTTCAGTGTTCAGTTTGCAGGTACAAGAAAGTCGTGAACCCACTGGGGCTGGTGAAATGAAGGACTGCAAAGAAGATTAAGGGACTGAAATATCTCTCATACGAGGAAAGGCTGAGAGAGCTGGGACTCTTCAGCCTGGAGGAGAGAAGGCTCAACGAGTTCTGATTGATGTTTATAAATATCTGATGGGAGAGAGTCAAGAGGACATGGCTAGACTCTTCTCAGCAGCACCCCATGACAGGGCAAGAGGCAATGGGAAAAAAGGAAACATGGGATTTTCTGTCTGAACCTAAGGAAAAACTTCTGTAATTGGCCTGGAACCTGTCATGGACATATGTCTTGCAGTAGCATGTTGGAGAGCCTACTGTCTTTCCTAGTTTCAGAATGGTGCTTAGCATGATTTTGGCCCAGTCAGTTAGCAGGGTACAAGCAGCTCCTAATTCTGGAGTTTAAAGGGGCATTCCCAGCAGAAAGTTTGGAAGTTTAATGGGGTCCAGTCTAGTTAGAGACCTGTGGCCAGTAGTGTCCCACAAGGGTCAGTACTGGGCCCGGTACTGTTCAACTTGTTCATCAATGACTGGGACAAGGTCATAGAATGCGTCCTCAGCAAGTTTGTGGACGAGTGGAGTGGCCGACACTCAGAGGTTGTTCTGCCATTCAGAGGGACTTGGATAGGTTGGAGAGCTGGGCAGAGAGGAACCTCATGAGGTTCAGCAAGGACAAGTGCAAGGTCCTGCACCTGATGAGGAATAACCCCAGGCACCAGTACAGATTAGGGGTTGACCTGCCGGAAAGCAGCTGCACGGAGAGGGATTTGGGAGTCCTGGTTGAAAACAAGTTAACCATGAGTCAGCAATGTGCCCTCGTGGCCAAGAAGGCCAATGGGATCCTGGCTGCATGAGGAGGAGCGTTGCCAGCAGGTCAAGGGAGGGGATCCTGCCCCTCTGCTCAGCTCTGGTGAGGCCGCACCTGGAGTATTGGGTGCAGTTCTGGGCTCCCCAGTAGAAGAGGGATGTGGAGCTTCTAGAGAGGGTGCAGTGTAGAGCCATGAAGATGATTAAGGGACTGAAGCATCTATCCTATGAGGAAAGACTAAGTGAGCTGGGACCATTTAGTCTAGAGAAGAGATGACTGAGAGGAGATTTGATCAATATGTATAAGTACCTGAGACGAGAATGTAGGGAGGATGGGGCCAAACTCTTCTTGATGGTGCCCAGTGACAGGACAAGGGCTAATGGGTACAAATTGAAACAGAGAAAGGTCCATCTCCATATGAGACAGAACTTCTTTCCTGTGAGAGTGACAAAGCACTGGCACAGGCTGTCCAGAGAGGCTGTGGAGTCTCCTTCTTTGGAGATCGTCAAAACCTGCCTAGGTGCCACCCTGTGCAACATGCTGGAGCAGGGAGGTTGGACTAGATGGTCTCTAAAGGTCCCTTCCAACCTTAATCATTCTGTGATTCTGTGTTTCTACGAAGTTACCAACATGTTCTGAAGGCAAAGAGAGTTTAACAAGTATGGACATGGTCAGATGGCGGCTGCTGGTACCAATAGACAAAGAACAGACTACATTTGTCTTTATGAGCATACCTATGGACATAAATACTAATATCCAGATAAGTCATAAATGCTGTCTAGATCTAAAGAATAGAAAACAAAATAGAACAATATATCCTTGCGTTTGCAGGGTACCTTTAAACTAGATAGGCACTGATTCAGTTCAAGATACTGCCAATTTAAATTTGATGTTGATATGTACTGAAGACAACCGAGATGAGTGGTCATTTTTATACAGATGACCTTTGTTTTGAATTATCACAGGCTGATTATTTTAACATAAGTGGAAATTTAAGTATTAAATTATTTAACATTTTTACCTTAAAAAGGATGAACATTAATAGGCAGCAGAATCTGGATAGCTAACTCATCTAGACTTGGATTTGATACTTAAATATAGAAGAAGCCTTAAAGTCAAGATTGTAGAATTTATCATGAATCTCTGTTTCAGAAAGAGAAAAAGGGAAAGAAGGGAAAGGGAAAGGGAAAGGGAAAGGGGGGGGGAGGAAAGGAGAGGAGAGGAGAGGAGAGGAGAGGAGAGGAGAGGAGAGGAGAGGAGAGGAGAGGAGAGGAGAGGAGAGGAGAGGAGAGGAGAGGAGAGGAGAGGAGAGGAGAGGAGAGGAGAGGAGAGGAGAGGAGAGGAGAGGAGAGGAGAGGAGAGGAGAGGAGAGGAGAGGAGAGGAGAGGAGAGGAGAGGAGAGGAGAGGAGAGGAGAGGAGAGGAGAGGAGAGGAGAGGAGAGGAGAGGAGAGGAGAGGAGAGGAGAGGAGAGGAGAGGAGAGGAGAGGAGAGGAGAGGAGAGGAGAGGAGAGGAGAGGAGAGGAGAGGAGAGGAGAGGAGAGGAGAGGAGAGGAGAGGAGAGGAGAGGAGAGGAGAGGAGAGGAGAGGAGAGGAGAGGAGAGGAGAGGAGAGGAGAGGAGAGGAGAGGAGAGGAGAGGAGAGGAGAGGAGAGGAGAGGAGAGGAGAGGAGAGGAGAGGAGAGGAGAGGAGAGGAGAGGAGAGGAGAGGAGAGGAGAGGAGAGGAGAGGAGAGGAGAGGAGAGGAGAGGAGAGGAGAGGAGAGGAGAGGAGAGGAGAGGAGAGGAGAGGAGAGGAGAGGAGAGGAAAGGAAAGGAAAGGAAAGGAACGGAAAGGAAAGGAAAGGAAAGGAAACTTGCAGGAAGTGGTTCCAGATCTGACCAGATGAATAGACACAGAAAAAAAAAGATACTAGAAATAAGCAGAGTGCCTACAGTGATTAGGGAAAAAATGACTGATCATCAAAGAAAACTCTTAAAGGCCAAAAAATGTGGAGATAAAGTGAGAATAACAAAGAGTCAAGCTGAGTTAGACCTCGCAAAGGATATTAAAACACATAGCAGAAGATTCTTCAGCCATGTGAATAATAAGAAAAGAAAGGTGGAAAAAAGAAGCAGGGCCATAATATAGTGAGGATCAAATAAAAATTAAGAATAAATCGATATGTGTTGAAAAAAGTGAATTATACTTTAGCTCAGATTTCAAGGAACTAGACAAAGATTTTGATCACAGGAGAAAAAAGACATAATGCAGGGGAAAAAAGATAAAATGGAAATTGTATAGCCAAGATAGAAGTAAAATTTAAGGCGTGTGTGTAATGTAAACTCCAAAGGCAAAAAGGGAAAGAAAGCATACTAAGGAGATACTGGTAAACAAACTTTCAAGTGGAGCAGCAGGCATTTTTAATAAATGTTTCAAGCTTGGGAATATCTAATCTTCAGAGAGGAGCAAATATCACACATAGAATAAAGTGGCTGGAGTGAGAAAGTGGTCAGAGCAGCAAGAGGGCACTTAGATTTTATTTTGATAATCTGCTATTATATGCATGTATATTTATATATAATATTTATATATATATAATATATGTATTGTTTATATAATATCTAAATCTATTAATATTGTTTTTAAATTCTATATATTATTTATATACATATATATTAAAACCAAAAGAGTTTATCTGAGGCAAGTCATGATAACCATTGTGGTTTTTTTGCCAAAATAAAAGAATTTCCAGAAAGAGGAAATGAGACAAATGCAGTCTTTCTGGACATCAGTAAATACTTGGAGTAGTTGCACTAGAAGAACTCCAGGAGTGGGAAGAAATGGTTTTGTTCCTCCATGGTCATTTTTGAGAAAGAACATTAGTGTTTTCACTAATGGTTTTGATAGGAAAGGTGAGTTGTGCCAATGAAGCCTTTTGGGTGATTTTGAGAATTGTAGGAGTGGGCTGGGATTCAACAAGATCAAATAACTAAGTAGTAGGAGCAGTTTACAAAGCACTAACAAGATGCTAGGTGTCTTACTGTGTACAGTTCTGGTAACCCACACTGCAGAAAGATTAACAGATGCAGAAAAGCTACTAGTATAACCAAAGAACTTTGAGTTTATTTAAGCTGTCTTATGAGAGCTTGTTCAGCTTGGTAAATCAAAATCTAGAAGCAATATGATTGCAATCTATAAATACATCAGAGAAGTAAATACTATGGAGAAAGAACAGTGATTTAAATGAAAGGGTGATGCTGGCACAACAACAGAAAGGTATATATTGATCTCTGAATAAATTCAGTCTGGAAATCAAAAGAAGATTCTTATTTGCTCTAGCAAATAAGGATGGATCTGGAGGATCTTTACAACAGGAGCCGTGGCAGCAGAAAACCAAACACTGTCAAAAGAGAACCCGAAGAGCATACAAAATGCTTTGGCACTTTGTTTGCTTATAGCATTGACAGACAGGTATCCTGGCCAGGAGTTCATTTCTACATGATGTTTATCATCCTGCTATATGTATAAATATAGGTTATATATATAAATATATATATATGCATGTATATTTGTAGATTATATGAACCTACACATTCAGACATCTTCAAGACAATTCCCATAGAACTATATTATACCAGTGAATTCTGTATAAACTCAGGAAAATGATATAGATAATCTGATTATTTGGATTATCAGAAATGACTAGTGTTTGTAAAAACCTAGAAAGATTTATGTGCTTGAAATCCCTAGGGAGAGGTGAGAAACTAAGAATGCAGGAAATACTTCCGGGCTCTTGTTAGCCCCCAAAAGACAGAAGGAAAATGCTGATGGAAGGCACTGGCTGTTGAGAAAAAAAGATATTAATTCAAAATTGCCTATTGTCTATAGGCAGTTTACAAAACATTAAGATGCTTCTTGAATAAAACTAGATCAAAGTGCTTTTGAATTTTGCATGTTACCTATTAAAAACAGCTATTGACAGTACAGGAGATAGGAAAATCTAATTAGCAGGAGTAGAAAGGGAAATACAGAAAAGCAAACCATGTCTGCTTGTTCTGTTCTAACCTAAAAGCTATTTGATACCCAATTAGATGCAGCTGACATGTCATATAGGAAGAAATATCTCAGCAATAGTTTTGCTTGATCATTCCATTGATCTCATGCACAAAAAAGGACTGTAAGTGGTAAATTAATGCCCAGTGTTATTTGATGTCAATGAGACTAACATCCACACAACTCAATTCTCCTTTCCAAAACATTGCCGCAACATCCAGAGAGATTTTTCAGAAGGTTCCCTGGCTCACTCCTGCTCCTAAACCTCTTCAGAAAATGTTTGCAAGAGTGCTCATTGACCTGGGTCAAAACCACACCATGGACTCTGTTAACAATTTAACAATATATATGACTGACTGACGTTCACTACCCCAGGAACACTCTCTGGAATTGTTTAATTTATGAGTGCAGATATATATAATCAAGGGGTGCTATTGCCCCTAGTTCTCTTGATCCCCTAGTAAATCTACCCCAGCAACAAAGACAATGTAGAGGCCAAATCAAAAATCCAGTATTAAATAATTTTCCCAACCGTTGCTTAGAAAGGTAAAACTTCTCTACAGTACAGAAATAAGAAAATCATCTGGATCCAGCATGCCAAGGAAATGCATCATATTGGAAAATTCAAGAGGCCTCTACAGATGTCTGACCAAAAGGGGTCAAAATCATTCGTAGCCTATACTGCCTGGATTAGGGCCCTTGACTGATGAGAATATCCACAGCATATGTTGGAACTGAGGATCCTTACAGGCTTTAACTCATGTTATGATTGCTGATAGGTCTTACAACATGACTGTTTATCTTGTATGCGAGCACACAGGTTCCCACATGGGATGGGAATGAAATGGGACGGGCAAGCCTCTTTCATTCTCTGTGGCAGAAGGTCAAGCACTGCAGGTAGGAGGCCATGCATGCCCTTGTGCTGGTCACCACTGCAGGGATTGGCTCTGATGGCAGCAGTAGTGGCAGTGGAAAAGGGATCACAAAAGAGATGGGGACTCACAAATAAGTCCTTGATTGCAGCTGGTGCTCTTTGCTGCATTCCCTTGCTGTGTAGTGGGCACAAGGCCGTTTGGAAAGCAAAAGTCCTTTAATGTTTCCACAGTATGAATCTGACTTTTTTTAGATGAGAGCTGCCTTTTGCTGCAAAGATTTTCAGTCCCACTGCAGCAGATATTCTTTAATCATTTTATGCCTCTTTTCTATAGCCTGAGGATGGAATGACTGCCTGCTGTTATATCCTTTAAGTAGCATTTTCCTTGTAGAGACACAACACCCTGAATCACAGTAGCAGACCTGCTGAATTTGTGGAAGAACAAGTCATTCCTGGCACTCAAATCCTCTTTCTTTACAGCAGCAGAGGCCTCTGCTGTCACAAACAAAGGGAACACTATAGTAGTTCTTACTGCACGGAGCAGAGAGCATATGTCAAAGGATTTAACTAAAGATAAGTAGAGCAGTCTTAAAAACACATGGCAAATATCCATCTATGATGAAGCAGTTTCTCCTTTGTCACTCCCATACGTTTGCCTGTAAAGGAGGATATTTATTCAGTTTATTTATATTGTGTTTCCCTTGGATGAGGCACACTACCATGTCCTTGCTATATAGTAGGATGCGCATTTTCTCTGCAGGCTTTCTTTCTCTGCCCAGTGAAAAGCTGTTTGATGTGCTGGACTTTTGCAGGATGTTGGGATTTTCATTGGATGCTGGGGAGGAAAAGAGACTCTCTACTCTGAATGTTGAAACTGGGGCATTTCATACTTAAAAATAAGAAATCATCTAAGCCACTTATCTTTTGTAATTATTTACTAGAAATAATAATACAAAGATTAGTGAGTAATGAACACAGACATGAATGTCAAGTACTTTTGGTCATTCCCAGCACTGTATCTCAGTTCAAGATCAAGGACAACTGGAAAAGCCCTGGGAATTGTAAGTTGTCCTCAGTGCTGCTCCTAGACAGAGATGTAGGAGATTCGAACATCTGGTGGTGTTGCCTACTTCTCAAGAAACCTATAGGTGTCTGGCTTCCTCATGGCTTTGGACAAATGATTTCACCTTTTTATTTTATTATATATGTATACACTATCAGATCTGTGAAAGGAAGACAATGGGACTTTTAAGCAATTCTAGATCTATAAATGCAGATGGCTCTAAAAACTGAAGATGACTACTTATTCATTAGCATTACAGCTTTTTTTTTGTTGATAAAGATAGTTCCTGACAGAAAAAGTTTCGGGGATTAACCTATTTGATTAGTTCATTACACGGCTAGGTCATACATGAGCCATTTTCCAGCTCTTGTAAAAAAAGGAGAAATATCCATGTTCTGGGTCAAAATCCATTTCATGTTGAATAAAAATAGCATTTACACACAAAAGACACAAACAAAAAAAGCTTCTTTCTCTTTCTTGACAAAAATGATTACATCAGAGTCCTGTTACAATTGTTTGAGAATTTAGGGAAGCTAGTGATTATTTTTCTGTACTCTCTCCAACTAAAATGTTGTATTCTTCACAAGTAGTCCTTTTTCCCATTGGTGTGAATCCCAAGAGTGCATTAAATAATACACTTCTAGTTGTAAAACAGATGGAAAAGTGTTTAAAAAGGTGCCAGGTTTATTTATGGAAGCATGAAATTGAATTTAATAGGAGAATTTTGCCAGTATGAAATGTGAACTCTCAAAACAGGAAGTGGATTTTATTGCTTATTTATTTTATTACCGGATCAGCTGCCCAGAACTGTAGAATCCTTCCTCTCAGGAATTATTTACTTTCCAACTCTGAACCAGAACATCTTGACCATCAGTTGTTACATCTTCTGGCTGCCAGATTTTCAACTATAAACATATGTGCTGCTGTCTATCTCAGATGATCTTCTGCAGATTTATATAGCGAATGTTTTAGTTTTAGATTTATTTCTTGTTTTAAAACAATACGAACTGAACTGCGTAAGCCAAGGAAAAGAGAACTTCCTTTGGCTCTTGATTGCTCTTTAATTAATAATAGGTTGTTTCATTATAGGACTTGCAGCATGTCTTCGTTGTGCATCGTAGATGCCAGAGTTAAAAGTCAAAGTCAACTACTGCATCTCCTTTGCACCTTCAAAGGATTCCTGGTGAGAGAACAGGTGTTATTCGACTTCAAAAAGGTAAGCAGCATTTGGGGAAGATGCACAGCAAAACAGTGTCCCACACTTTCTGGGGATAGACTGAATTACTGTACTTAGATACAATGAAGTAGAGGCTGTTGATAGCTAGAGACTGCTGGTAAATCTTACTTTTTCCTGTACATATGCCCAGGTACCAGAGGTGCCTCCTTTTACAAATCAAACTAGAATTCTGATAACCTATTAGTGATCACATTAAAAAATAACAAGTAAAACCAAAAACTCTTGGAAATATATCATTTGGGGTATTAGGCTATTCTCTGAATTTGCGAGTATGATTTTACTCTGCAAGAATCTGCAGTCACAGGTGCCCCTATCTACTTTGAGAGAGCTCTGTCTTTGCACATTTCATTAAAAGATGCCCTCCAAAAATCTTTTGGTTATTGCTACATGTAACATACTATGGGAAGAATAAACATCTGTAGCAGTACATTTACTTAGAGAAACTAGGCTCAGGCAGCCTTCACAGTCCATGTTAGAACAAAAATCATAGCTCCTGGCCCAGAGCCTCATCCAATGTGGCAATGCCCCTTAGGCAAAGCATTCACAGAAATCTGCCATGCACATGCACCACATACGCTCACATTTAGCTCAGTGCTGACACTCATGCACTCCCAAATCAGTATTTTAACAGCAATACTAAATGTTTGCAGAGTGAAAGACTGAAACTCATGCATCTGCAATTTTGCATGGCAAAATAAATAAATAAAAGAATAAGTAAAAATAAAAACAAAAATAAGATGTCCTTGAACTTTCTGCTCTCATCTTTCCAATTATGGATATAGATTGAATGTAGTATGGAATGATATTATGGTCCTGATACAAATCTCATATAAGAAAGGCTTCTACTGACTATAATAGACTTTATAGCAGGCATTAAATCTCCTTAGAATAAGGAGATTTAACAAGACTTTCCTATGCCTCATCTCTATTACATCGTTGCCTGTATAATTATTAAATAGCTTTTCTCTGCATTATACCTCCTTGTGACCGTCCCCAGGACAAACGCGTGTCTTAAAGACATTCAAAGTGCCTGAGATTCAAGTGCAATGACATTCTGAGGCTGATTATATTGTTCGTACAAACCACTCCTTCTAAACAACTCTTTTTTTTTTTACTGAAACGCACGTCTTCATAAACAATTGGAACTAGCCATTTGTTCAAACAGAAAACAAAATAAATTGGAATAAGAAAAAGAAAAGAGAGCATTTCAAGTTCTTGATATGAACACTCCTGCAGTTCTTGCACTTCTAGTGAGACCTTGTATGAAGCATGTATGTCATTCATCAGCTTCATTCGTATGTCACAAGCACAACTTCTGACATGTATCAGAAACAATTAGGCTTATTTTTGTACTTTTTATTTCTTGGAGACAGATTGTTTTAGTTCAGAAGGGCATACAGTATCTAGCAGATCTGGTAATTCATTCAAATATGGGAGTGAGGTTCTTCTTTTAGTTCTGGCCAAAATTCCTACACAGTTTTGTACAATGGGTTTGAAAGCTCTTATGCATTTAAAGAAAATCCTTTTAACTCACTCTGGAGTCCTGCTTTATGTTTCATATTGCTTTGAACTTATTACCTCCTCACAAAGTCTTGGAACATTAGTTTGGGAACATTTAAAGCTACTGATTAAATGTATAGTGAAACAACACTTTGATGTTGCCAGAAGCAATTAATATTCCCTAGTTATACACAAAAGGTTATAAAAGACTGTGTTATGACAAACTAAATGATTCAATGAATAGACAGTAAGTTAACTGAATTTTTAAGGATTGTTATACTTGGTGGAAAAAAAGTATCCATCAAGCCTTATTTCAAGTCAGAAAGCTGTTATTAACTTACGGAGCTTTGAATGCTCCTTAAATTAGAAAAGAAATTCTACATTTGTGTGCTATAGCAAATCAGCCCATAACAGTTCATTCAGAAAGGATCTTGTATTGAAAATAGCTTACTGGGTATAGATAAATGAAGTTTATGAGCTTACAGAAGTCACTGAGACATTGTTTACGTATAAGTAGCCTAGCTGTGCAGCCTGAGTGTGTCCTCTGTACAGATGCCTGTTGAACATTATTAACAAACGGAAAAAAGCACTGTATGTTTTTACTCCTACATTTTTATAGACAGAGCATCTCACACTTCATTGAATCCATGTGGTGGAGACAACAGACATGATAAGAATATAAATCACCCAGCGACTGCAAGTTAGATAGTGCATCTTCAGAAGCTCCTTTTGCCTGTGAATGGGCATGTAGTCCTTTTACTTCACTGTGAGCCATCAAACAGAGTGGGAACATCATATGTGTATGCACACACATATGCATATACATTTATCCATGAATTCAGAAGTTGGATATGATTAAACAGGGGGGAATCATGGACTTCATCCATCAAAAAAGTGTGAAGATAAAAAAAAAGGAAAAAAAATAAGAGAAAGGATGACCCCAAAGAGAAGAATTTAAAAAATAACCTTTTTTTTTTTTTTTAATTTCAATTTTGAAATTTTGAATCTCAAGTTTGGTTTCTATCTTATTTGTAAATTTAAAAGTGTTTGTTACACTGACTGCAGCACACATACATTTTGAACATAATCCTGCATAGTGAAAGTTCTAAGTTGACAGGGGTGGGAGAACTAGCTAACAGGAAGGAAAAAATTACTATGCTTTTGCTCAGAAGTCAAACTTCAATTTTTTCTGATCGTTCATACACTGAAGGCAATAATTTGGCTTTCCTCCCCTTTATCGCCTGTTAGTCTCTTAGGAATAAAGCAATGAACTTCTGGCTTATACAATGAGTTAAAACTATTTGACTAAGGGAGCTTAGATTGTCTAACACGTAGATTGTTCACAGACCTCTGGAGCATTTTGGGGTATTATTTTTACTATAGAATTTACACAAATGCTTTTAAGAACTTTTTTTTTCCTTTGAATACCAGGATCCCAGTCAAGGAAAACCTGTAAGGTTTTAGGATTCAGTTCATCTATATATGAGACGCAGTAGGGAATGCAGTACGTCCATATGGGGAAGGCAGACATGTGCAGTTCCTATACAAAGTCCATATCCTTCTCAAGCAGAAGCTAAAGATCAGACAAATGCCCCAGGACATCTCAGGTACCATTAAACATGTAGGTTTACATGAGTGAGTCATGTCCTAAATATACCAGCATCCACCAAAGCAGCTACAGTTCTCCCTAAGCTTTCATAATAGTATGCAGTATCTTTGGGAGATGGAGAAGAATTATCTGCAGGGAGAAAATTGTGGTATGAAAGAAAATAAATGAGTAAGTCTACAGAGGGACTTCATATACTGCAATATTTACTTTTCACATTTCCTTCCATCCACTAGATTTTCCAGCTCTGAGTTATAGCTGAAATAAAAATGATAAAACCATGCATGACTAGAAAGAACTGGAATAGTCAGAAGATACTCATCAGAGAGATAATAGTAAATGATCTGCAAGAAATGTGTCAGAAAAAGGTGGGTCTCTGCCCCAAAGTCCTAACTCTCCAAAACACATAGGCACTTTTGAATTATTAATTCAAGATAATGTCTTTGGATCATTAGACAGGTATGAAAGAGCATAGACTTACCTGTTAATAGATCAGCACTTTACACCTTGACCTGGAAAGTTGTGTCAGTTTCAACCTCTATTGTCTGTCTAATTACAAGAGTTTCAGTTTTGTTCTTTTTCATGTAGAACCTTAAGTTACCACTGTGTTGGATACATTCAGTTTCTCCCCTATATATTTTTTTTCCAGATGTTACAGGGAATAAGCAAGAGAGGAGCTCTTTTTGGGGTTCTCACCTCAGATGAGGGCAAGTCAGGGTCCAGTTCACTGCTTCACTGAATATTTGATTATTTATTCAAAATGGAACAGTTTCAAAAAATATTTTCCTTAAAAATGTTCAAACAAATCATTTTGACATTTCCAATATATAGATATATTTTTGGCTGAAACAATTGACCAAATCTGGTACAAATTTGCAGATAGTTTCCATCAACACGAAAGTACATTTCTGAGCAAACAAAGAATTCTTCCATAAAAATTGCCTGGCTCTAATCAGGGCTGAGGCAATTTTGTACATGCCAACCAGCAGAAAATTAGATATTGGATAAGCAAGAGTGGTGAGGATCTGGGTTGTTCCTAAATCCCCTTGTGGCCTTAGTCCAAAGTGATTAGCCCCAGGTCAAATAGAAAGCCTGTAGTAAATCAAGCAAATTAAATCCAACCCTCCTGAGCTATAAGATAATGTGCTAGACCCAAGACCTCCTTTCTTGGGGGCTGGAAGGAGGAGGTTATTAAATATGAACACAGAGTAACGTCCTGCTTTATGAAGGCCAAGGTATGATGTTCTGTAGGAGAAACAGCAGACTTTATGCGCCCTGTAGCTGGACCTGTTTCAAGATACTCATAACAACTGCTAACAACAGGATCTGTCGTTGTACTTTACCAACAGGCTGTTGTTGGAAAGCCATTAAGGAGGTACCCTTTAAACAAAAGAACAATGTGTTGTAGCAGAAAATACTGCCTTAACATAGACTTTGAATTCAAGAGACTTATTTCCTTTAAAACACTGTAGAACAGAGTAATCCTCAGATTTATTTTGATTAGCAATCTGGATACCTTCTTGGCAGTGTTTATTAGATCTTAATGTAACTCAGTCAGAAAGCCAGATATTTTGCTTTTTTCCCTCTTTGAATTACTGACCATTATTGTCTCCGTTAATGAATCTGGATAATTTTAACTGTCACATTCTAATGTAGCTCTCAGTGGATTGAAGAGAAGTTGAACCCATCTCTCTGTGCAAGCTAAGAATGAGCCTGAACAGAAGTCTCCAGTTTCCTAAAATTTCTGGGAATTTGTTAGTGGAAAACTGATTTTGAACCACTGAACCTAACATGACTACGTAATTTTGGTTTTGTGCTGGTGTCAAATCAAAAGGAGATTATCCTACCACTGCAGCTCAGATGTGTTCCAAGACGACTGAAATTACTTCTGAATATTTCAGGGGCCACTATCACTGTCCCAGAAGCTAATCCTCATCTTTTCTTCTTCCTTTTTTTACCATATCTTCTTGAAAGAGATCAGAGTACTAGCAAATTGAAACTGTGTTTCACTTCGAAGTCAATAGAAGTCTGATGTTTAATGAGCTAATGCCTTAAAGAAAAAGAAACATGATTATTTGAATTCTCCTCAGAACAGAAATTAATGAAGACCTTACTTACTAATCGCTGCACTTTTCTAAGAGGCATAGTCCCCATTTTCATTGATTTAGAAGATCTATTACATTTTATCATCTCCAGTTGGAGGAAACATTTCCTCGCCTTCTATATGGTACTATGGTGGTTTGTCAAGCACATAACCTCAGTTGCCAGTGAGTGGGGGAAGAAGGGTGGGAAATGCCACACGCAGACTGTCCTCCTCACCAAATTGTTTGGTTGGTAATCTCAGTGTCTGTGCTAAAGTAATAACCCATTCCTAAATGCACTCTTTGGCTGATTCTAGTAGTAACCTGACCTGTACCCTGAGGTGAGTTTAACATTCCTTTAGAGGGGTGGTCAAGGGCAGTACCAGTCCTGGACACCTCCTCACTAACCTGTCAGGGCTTAATGAAGGAGTCAACACTTCTCAGTGCCTGCGTTTGGCTGAGGTGCCTGTGGATAGCAGGATGAAGCTTCCCAACTGACCATCCAGCAGCAGGCAGAGCTGGTCCAATGGGAGTGAAACCACAGATTAAACAGTCAGTGACAGATTTCTTTGCTCATTATCTGCTCCCACTGCTTGAAAATGGTCCAGCTGAGACCTACAACCCTTACTTGGTTAATTCCTGACCAGTGACATCAAAATTATTTCAGAGGTTTTCTTAGATGGCAGAACACTATTTGTTGCTAAAATCAAACACTGTTTTACTTCTTTATAACAGCATTGGCTGTGACAAGTGTGGTGACAGGACATTCAGCTGAGGACAACTTAGGACAATCAATCTTTATCTTGTCTTTTACAATTTACTTTTCAAATTAGCATATTCACTTTCTACCATTTTTAATGACATTAGGAAATTAAAATGTAATCTTTACTGGTCATAGTGACAGATCACTTTTGTCACATTTACAACAATATTTAATATGTTGGCATGGTTACCCTTCTCCTTCATTACTAACCATAAACAGTTCTTGTAAACAATCCAAGTAATATAATTTAACAAAAATATCCTACCTAACCTTTTATTCTTTTTTTCCCCTTCTTAACAAACATACTTCTTCTCAACATCTTTCTGGGCAATAGGGCAATTTTACATTTCAACATATCCTCTAGGTGATTCATTTATATCAAGTAGATTTCTTAGTCCTGAATTTTCCCTTCACAGTTTAGTAGCATCAGTGCCACAGTTCTGGATTGAAATCAGAGAACATTTCTGATACTTTGTACAGGATTCTGTTTGAAATTCAGAAGCTTAGATTTAGAAGTAGGATTATGTTTCCTTAATGTTTCCTTAGCATTTCCTTAGTATAGATTATATAACTTATAGATACGTAATATAGATATGTACCTAAATATAGGTATATGTTTCTTTAATTTGGGTGGTATTTCATCTATTGCCTGTTGCTTCTCAACAAGGATGTGAGTGTTTCGTGGGTGTTTCGTGGGTATCATGCCAGACTTGCACAGATATCTGCATAAGAGTAAGTTAGAGCGTCTCAAATGGCACAAGGTTCCTCCTATTAGGGGTCTGAATCTTGACAGAGATGAACACATTAGCTGTCTGTTTTTGGATGAGCTGAATTCTTTACTGTGCTCCACTCACTGTATTAACTAAATCTCTGTAGACTATAGTGAGAACTTAGTTTATATACTGAGGTTATGCGATGATATCTAGATTGAGAGGTCTTAATTTCAAACTGCATCATTTAATGGAAATAAATATTTTCTCTTGATCTTGATAGACACTAAGCAAAAATATGCCAACATGCCAGTACCTATGGTCAACTGTGTACTGACAACGTATGTACAGAGTGGTTGACAGTGGTCTTTTGAAAAGAAGACTCGACTGTTCAGTGAGTCCTAAAATAGCTTCAGACTTGAGTCTGAAGCTATTTAAGTCTCTCTTATGAGAAGACTTGCTTAAAGGCAGGATAGGACAAAATCCAATGACAGCTAAGAAAAGAAGTCTTCTTATAGCAGGACATGTATGCTGATGTGGGTGAAATTCCTGAAGAAGATACACTATTGGCAGTGGTAGGTAGAAAGGATCTTGGATGCTTCCAGGTCTTGCTTGTAGTGGCTGTACTTTGTCCTACTGTCTTTTATTGTGAGAAGTAGGGCAGTGCAATGTTTCTGGAGCCTCTAGAAAACAAACAAACACTACCAACAACAACAACAAAACTCTGCAGATTTTGTGAGAGAAATCTCAGAAGTGACAATGCAGTGGGGAAAGTTTTCTGCTCTCAGAGTCCTTCTCATGAGCAGTCTCCAGAGGAAACACCTCTGCTGTAAGACACAGGCACCTCAACATATTCTTTGCCATCCCAATCACCTGACACACCAGACTGCCTAATTGCTACAGAGATAATTGTCTCAGGAATAAGATGAAATGTGATGTGTATGATCTTGAAGGAAATAAATGGCAAAACCAGAAATTTAATTCTACTTCTCAGATTCTCAGTTCTAAACGACAAGACTTTACCCCCTTTCTGAGGGTGCTTTAGGATCATATTTACAGTTGCTCATGGTTTCCTATTTAAAATATTGCATGTTGGAAAGAAAATAGATTCTGCTATTTATAATAAGCAACTTAGGGTAGTAATTGTTTCCAGTATGTACCCAATTCTAAAAATAACAATGTTAATGTGTGCTAATTCTTAGTAGTTAGGGAGACTCTAGCACTATACTTCTGTTTTATCTGGAAGCTCCGCAAATGTGGATGTAACCCACCATCTGACAAAGACCAATAGCCTGACTAGGCCGCTATGTTAAATATAAAACCAAGCAGGGATGTTTGACTTTATATGGGTTTTAGAAGCATATGCATCTCTGGAGAGAAGGGCAAGAGGCCTGGGATGGAGTGCACTAAATCTTTAATTAAGAAACTCCTAACCATGCCTACTACATTTATAAATAACAAAACATTTATCCGAGCATTTATCTCTTCTTGCAATCATCGGACAGTACTAGATGTTGACAAGGACAATGATTTATGCTTCAGATTTTTTTTTCACTACCAAATACCAAAGATGTTGTTATCAGTGGAATCTTAGGCAACTTAAATCTTGAGGCTTTCACTGCTCTGCCTAAGGAATATTGTGAGCTTTTCTCACCAGTCATTTTGGATTAATGTTGACCAAATAGAATAGATTAAGGCTTCTCAGTAAAGTTGCGTCCAAATGGAAATGTTAGTCGTTTTCCTTAAGAG
Organism: Crypturellus undulatus; assembly: GCA_013389825.1. Classification (NCBI taxonomy): domain Eukaryota; kingdom Metazoa; phylum Chordata; class Aves; order Tinamiformes; family Tinamidae; genus Crypturellus; species Crypturellus undulatus. The sequence continues at coordinate 285,155 of VWPW01025445.1, read as the reverse complement.
GATTACTGGAAGGGAGGAAGGGAGGAAGGATCCTGATTATAAGCCTTCTACTGAGGTCTTACTTCCCAGTGTTGGGTCATGGGAGAAGCAATCTACCCCACCATACACTCCCCTCATTCTGCCTCAGAACTGCTATCATCTTGGCACAACAGTGAGATCCCCTCTTCCTGCTTCCTGGCAGCAGCTGCTTGCCGTGATTCAGGAGAATTCCTCAGCAGCTGTCACAGGATGGGTAGAAATGCTGCTTAGACTGTGCAAAATACCTTTAAACAGATGACAGAATATTCTTCCCTACTTATGTACATACACACACATACACACACATGTAGGTGTGCTTCTGAAGACAACAAGCGGTAAAGGCTATACTATAAGGCACACTAGGAGTAAAATTACAGCCTTCTCATTATATAATTTTATTGGATACCACACAGTCTCCTGGAACAATTGGAAGAGTCCCATGTGGTATCACAGGGTACATTATAATGAATTTGCTAATGTTTTAAATACTGGATGCTTCTAAACAAAAAATGTGAAACAGTAAATTGACACCTTTTCCTCACACAGGTGTCTTCTCTCCATCAAATCTGTATAGGACAGGTAGCATCTGTGTGGTTTTCCAGGTGCTTCAAAAACTTAGTGATCGAGATGTCCACTTTTGTTGTTGAAATAAATGTTGAAAATAAAAATCTGTTGCAAATTAAAGCATTTTTGTGACCATGTAACATGACTTAAAATCTATTCAAACCTTTCCTGAGGTGAATTTCAACGTCAAGCTTTATAGTTAGGTGTATGTTTTTAACTGACCCTTTGCTTTGGCTTTCATTATATACAAGTAATTAAATGGATATTTTATCAAAGTCTGTGAATGTAGTATATTTCCTCACATTTATCAAAGACAGTAATACGCTAGCTGAGATGTCTAAGTAAACTCACTTTATCCTGAATTTTAGGAGTGAGGAGAGGATGGGTATTTGGGAGGTGAGAAGAACATGAGTTAAGAGTTAAATTTTCTGCATTACACTTTGTTAAACTCCTCGTAACTTCTTTCCCAGGAGAAAAAATACATATTTTCAATTATAAACTCAAAAATTACTGTTTGGATTCACACGAAAAATACAGAGCAACAGAGAAGGGAATACACACAAAACCTTTTCTTACTGTAACTTCAAAAACCTTAGAAAAAGATATATTAATGGGAGTAATGGAAATGGGAATATATAAAGAGGATTTTCTTTGAGTTTTTTTCTAATGATTTTCAGATTTGTGTTTGTTTTCATTTCTCCTTTTCCTTTTTCTGCCTTTTGACGTGTGATTCTAAAGACAGGGAATGCTACAAACTATTGATTTTTATATGAACTGATTCCACATAAAAATGAGATCAAATTAAAATTATTTGTCTTGGTTTTTGAAATACCTGTGCCCTAGACCAGTACTCAGACTTTCTGCAGGCAGTATATAGAAAAAAAAAAGAGTGATCTACTCTTTGAAAAAGTGCCTACACTTATAGGGCAATAAGTAGAAGCCACACTCTGGAGATCAACAGAATGATTAATCAACAATTAGAAATACTGTTTCTCTTTTTAGCATTAAATTTTCTCTTTGCTTGTCTGTGTAGGAAAGGCCCTAACAGGAATATGAGGTAGTGTGAAAAGGAACTTGAAGCTGTTTACTGTGATATAACAAACTGTGAGGTGTGAGAAGTCAAGAATATGTCAGTGGGCATCAGAGCTGACTCCTCAGTAGCCCTGCAGGAAAGATTGGCCTGAGAAACACTTGTGAATAGTTACTATTCAAAACCAAAGGGAGAGAGGAGGTTTGAGAATGTAAAATTGTGCAGCAGAATGAGAGCTGTTCCTTCTTCCAACATGCTTGTGTTTCTCCATTTCTTGGCCTCAGCACCCACCAAGAAAATAGATAAACACTATCTTTCTGCTCCATGGGAGCAGGGCATTGGGAGAATAAGAGATTATTTACAGAGCACTGTGTCTCTGGTAGCAACCTACATCTGTATTAGCAAATTAAGAATACAAGCAACAGGTGCTCATCTTCACCCATCTATATAGTTAAAATTTTAAAACCATTTTGATGCAGATGAGCCAGCATGTTTCCAGAAATTCCTGGACCTGGACTGAGAGTTAGCCCTGGTCCAGGAACAACTCTGCACTGGCAGTTTTGATGTACCCTCTTTGGACAGTGAAACTTTTATCTGTGGTAAGACCGTGCCAGCTGGCTGCAGGGCTGGAGAACATTGACTTGGCACCAAATTAACTTGGCACCAAACATCTATCTTCCCCTGGCACACTGAACATTTGGGGGAAGTGCTGTGCATGTCTACTGCAAGTAGCAAAGGAGAGAGGCAGAAATCTCAGGATCATCCACCTGCTGAAGCACCTTCCCAGAACACCATCAAAAGGCAGATTAGAGTCATCCTGGACATGAGTGCAGCTACCATCCCTTCCCAAGGGACTATTGTAGCAAAGTGACCAAAACTAGTACGAGTGTGACATAATCTGTGACTCCCACATCTAGTGTTCCCAGTTTTCTACATTTTTTGATAGCTGTATAGAAATGTATGTAATATATTCTTGTAGTATTCCTTCAGGTTAACTCTTATAACTTTTAGAGAGAGTGAAATGCCAAGGTCTCCACTACTAACACTTTGAGATCTGAAATCTGTGGAGGAAGGGGGACTGTCACCTATCACAAAATGTTTAACGTGAAGATATCAATCTGCTCAGTTCAATTTGCAGAATTACAGAATGGTTGAGGGTGGAAGGGACCTTGAGAGATCACCTAGTCCAACCTCCCTGCTCAAGTAATTTACTACATAAAATATTGCATATGATAACTGCAGAGATAAAGAAGCAGAGGTCACCCTGAATGACTGTTACCTCCACAGGCAGGGAGGCTGAGCATGTCCCTTCTGCAGCCTCCCTCACTTGCCTCTCTCTCACTAGTTCTAGAAGATGTTCTCTGGCCACATGATCATTCTGCCTTGATAGGCAAAGCACCTTTTGGGTTGACACAGTGGAGAATGAGAGGATTCTGATTGTGTCTCAATGATTTACATAATCCCAGAGCAAGAAGGATACAGCAATGACGTAACCTTGGGAGGTACCTTTGACTCTAGGAGAAATCTCGGGTAGTATCACTTCTACATGGAGTAAACCAAATTAAGAGTGTCTGGGATTATTCCACTGTTCATACTATCATATCTGAAAAATTATGCTGTTGTTTCTTTAACCGAATCTCTTTCATGCTAGATAACAGGACCAAACATGGTTGTGTATGAGCTGAGCTGTGTGCCACAGCTCCACATCTCCGGATCCAACCAGTAGCTGAGCAGTTCTGAGCTTGTATTGCCCCAGGACACACATATAACATACACCTGGCAGCCCTGCACATTGAGAGAGGCTGACATTCCCAGCACTCACTCAAACACAAAGAGTTTCAGCAGTTTCATCCTGTCCCCCAATATGACTGATCAGGAGGAAGGTCTGTTAGTGGGGCATATATATATACACACACACACACAAATATGTACATATATATACACATATACATATGCACACACAGACACAAATATATATATATATGTGTTCAATATGGATCCCTCCAGCAGCTGGCCTTAGATAGTCCACATAGCAGCTTCCCTGGATCTCCAGTCTCCTCAGTTGCTGACACTTGGACACATGAGCCCTCAAGCCTCATGCAGCCCCACTGCAGATGCTGGTATATCTCATACATGCACACACAATGACACCAGGCACACATACAGAAGTGGGTCTCAGATTATCTTACTCCAGCCCCTACAATCTCTCTGGTTGTTTTAAACTCCATGAAGGATCTTCAGTGGCTTCTGAAGTGCACCTTTAGATTCGTATCTCTAGAAGACGGTTTTTAGATACTGACCTTTGCCCACAATCTATGCTAGCTAGGGAAGCAAAAGTGTTTGTCTTGGAGAGTTGTAACCACTTTGATGGTTGCTGGGACAACATGTCATCACTTGACATATTATAGCTTTTCTTCTGAGTCAGTGCTCTAGGAATAGCTCTTCACTGCAAAATCTTCCCCTCCGTTGTTTGTGCTGCAACCTTCCCAAGGGGGTAACTCCTGTCCTCCTGACAGTTTGGTTCCTGTCCCTGAATGCTGGTCAGCTCCAATTACAGAGATTGGCCTTGGGGCTTTCTCTATGGAGCAGAATATTTATGGATTTGGTGGAAGGAACCGACAGGACATAAATGTGTATATATATCTATATATGCGTGCATTTGTGTCCTGAGATGAAAGACTCAAAGGAACAATATTTCTGCACTATGCAGATATTTAGGTCAACAGGGGTTGGCAGACTATGCCAACTGCATTGCCTTATGTAAGCTGTAGTCACAGGTAGATCTTAACAAACCAGTGAAGAAGTCTGTCATCAAGATCTCCAACCTTTTTTATATTTCCTCGCTTTCCCTCACTTCTTGATCTGAAGTTTTGGTAGAATATAACAGAACATGCTTTGCGACCAGATGTGTGACCTGAACATGTAGAGGGGAGTGGTAGTGAAGTGAGTGAGTTCTTATCAAGAACACAAAGAAAATGGATCATTTCAATGTCTGGATACACAGGTATGATGGCATTCCCAGAACTGGCACTATGGTCATGGTTGGAAAACTTCAATCTGAGGCACACTTCAATCTGAGTAAAATAACTATAACCATGGGAGGGAAATAGCTTTCTCCAGCAGAAAGGAGCAAGCTGGGGAAACTATTTTTGAAGCAGTATTTTGGATGGAAATGGGTTAAGTAAAGTGTCTTTAATCAAGTCCAGAGAAACCTTTTGACTTTTCTTTGCATCACTGGCACAAACCCCCAGTGTTTCAAAAGCTTAAACGAAAGAGATGTAGATGCCTTTAGGGTGAAGGAGTGTAGGTTAAACCTCTGTTCTGCATGAATATTTCAAATAAGTTTGTGTCTGCTGGCATTCCGCCTGTTGGAGATCTTTCGTTTTGCATAAATGATGATATATGGACATATATGGAAGGATGCAGACAGAAAAATGGTCTGGTCTCTAGACAGAACACTCATCAAGGGTGTGGGAAACAACTCCTAAATAGATCTAATTGAGATAAAAGATGAAAACAACCTTGGCAAGAGTAATTGACTACCTCAAGATGGACTTTGGTGGGTTGTGAGGATCATAAGATAGACCGGCGGTGGTGCTGAGCCGTATCTGAAACAGCGTGGCTTCAAATACTTCTTTCACACTGGAATTGTGTTTGCTTTGGTTCCATGTTCCAAATGTCCCATACTGTCTATGGAAGAAACAGGAAAGGGATGCATGAGTATGCATCAAGGGTGTCAGATGAAGACACACAAACCTCCGTGAGAACTTTTCTTTCTCCCTAGCTGCTATTTTTACTATGTGTTTTGAATAAAGAAAATTGAGTGAGGAGTGCATTTGAAAGGGAAGACATGCTGGGTGTGGGGAACAGCTGCAGCATTTCTGACATACACTTCTTATACTTGCCACCCTGTTTATGGGTCTGCAGGAATGTGGAGGAAAAGAAAAAAAGTTTACTGCTTTAATATTTCTTGTGAGCAAAACCCATAGAGGATCCATCCTGGAATGTGAGAGCAGAGAATAAAAGGATGTGTTTCTGTGCCAGTTTGTGATGGTTAACAATTACAAAGTTTGTCTATATTATGATTTAATGTTGCTGGACTCTTTTCTCTTATGTGTTCTTTATATGTAGCTGTAGATACAGTCTTTCCACTCCAAATATTAAATACGACTTTTAGAGGAAAAAGCACAAAGTATTTAGAGACTTTATTTTTCCCCTAGTTAAATATTTATTTAAATTGCATTTTTATAGTGTTATGGCAAAAGTCAACAAATGGTCTGTTACAAATAGTCTTCCAAGTACAAATAGTCTTTCTCCTGGCATATGAGCAACTATTCAACAGGCAAAACATGCTGTACCATGTTTGGTTGAGCAATGGAGGTAGAAATGCTTTCCCAATGTCAGCAGAGACCAGGGGAGCAGAGAAGGACCAGACCTCCAGCTCTGTATTCTCATTCCTCTGTATGATCCTATATGAACTGGCTGCATCACAAGGCCATTGCAGGTTGGCACATGTTGAGACCACATGCCTGCATTTCTCCATGTGATGGGGGATTTGCAAGTGGATTAGAAATGAGGGAAAGCTAGGTGGAAAAGATATCTCTCAAAAGGGGATGCAGATGGGGAAAAAAATAAAAAGGAGAGGAAAATGACCTTTTAAAATAATATCTCATTTTTCTTGTGTGTGATGTGTGATCAAGGTTCAGGAGGAAATCTGATGTGCTGTGATGGCATTTCATGAACTCCAGGGCTCAAGGCATTCAAACTTCACACCACCATGCTGAAGATCATGAAGGTGCCACCGTTAAACCATGTCTGTTGTGATGCTCACTGGAGGTTCTGCAAGACTGCTTTGAGAAGAAGCATCTAGTAGGGAAATTGCTCTAGCAGGGTGTTCCCTGGTGAGCATTTCTTGAAACAGAACCACTCCCCACACTCACCTTGTGTTGCGGTTCCTGAAGGACCTATTTTAAAACACCTCTTAATCTACTAATCTCTTTCCAAGATCTGGAACAAAGAGTATATAAAACAAGTTTTACCCAAACTACAGCTTTGACTTCTCATCACTGATGTCAGAAGAGGATACTGGGGTAAGAAAATGGAGTAAAAACCCCAAACTTCATTTATTCACAAAAGTATAAGCATTTTGAATAGAACATTTCTGCTTTGATTTAATGAATAACCATAGAAGTGATTCAAATGCCTTTTTTAAAGGATGTGTTCAATTAGAAAAATAAATGCAGTTAGTAACAGAGTTTTTTTTTTTTTAATTCACTGTTCTTTAATACTTGTGCAATTAACAGTTTATGAAAAGCCAGTTTCAGTCCAAAAGCCACAGTTCATTCGCTCAAGAAAGTTCATTTTGGGATTAAATTGTTATAATTCTGAAGCACTGAAGCTTCAGATGGCAGATGATTTGAATGGAAGCATAAAGTGGTCTTTCCTACATAGGTAGTTTACAATATTGTGATCTAATCATCACGGAAAAGACAAAACATAAAGTTAAAATAGCAATTTTGTTACATTAAGTAATGAACTCATAGTTCTTTGAATAAATCAGAGCTCTAATTTCAGTGACAGAAAAATTTTAGGAACTAATAATTTAGTAAAGATCTCGTAATTTGAATTGTTGACATTAATTTTGGAACACTAAGTGTTTTACATATAATGCTTTTACTAGCTATTTCTGAAAAATAATTATGGAATAGAAATAATATTAAAATATAAATGTAAAATCAATATGTATATAAGATAACATATTTTCTGCATTAGAATATTATTTCAAAGAGCAAAGAATAGGTATGTGATAAAATAATAGCACAGCGAGTAATATTTAATATAATTAGAGGTAGTTTTTATTCTTGAATAAGATTAATTTTTATTCACTCTTTGGTTAAGAAGTTTACAATCGGAATTGAAAATTATCATAGTGTAGTAACACAAAATGGGAGTAAAATATGGTATCAGTTTGTATAATGGCATGTTATATGCAGCTGTTTTGAATTATATTACCTTTTTATTGATGTGTCCAGAATTTTTTTCTTGCCACTTGCACATGTGGGGCTCTTAAAACCACAAAGTATAGCAAATTGCAGATGAATTGGTCCATGAGGGTAGTTTAAAAAAAAAATGTCTCTTAAGGTATATTGTTAAAATTAGAGCATGAAAAAACAGAGGTACTGGAGGAAACTTTGACCTAGCAGAATTCCCTTTAAACTACTGTAACAGTAGTCAGATTGTGAAGTCAGATTCTTGAAGTCTCTGCTTCTTGATGAGACTTTCACTTCAGCACCTCTACAATGTTAAGAAATTATTACACTCATTGGCCATTTAATGTGGCCATGTCTTCATTGTTAAAAAATAATTATTATAATTACTTTTTTTTTCTTGGACTAATTCAAGTATACACCTACCCTGGGTTAAAAGCAGATACAGAAGACAAGATACCACTAGGTAATTAAAAATATGAATTAGGAAATTCACAATGAAAAAAGACTCCATTTTCAGAGGCGCCTGCCTATTTTTGGAGCTGTCTGGAATTTCCAGTATACAGGATATTTGTCTGCTCAATAGGTTCCTACATGTGAAAAATACCCGTCCTCTTGGTTCTATTACCCATTGTCTCTCTGGGAAATATTTCCACAAACTTTCAAGATGATAAAAGTACTTCAAGGGTGACCAAAATATAGCATGTTATTTAGAATAACTTTACTGGTTTTTATTTTATATGAATGGTTCTTGCCAAATTTCAAACAAACTAGAGTGGAAAACATATAACTACATGAAATAAGAATTTTTTAGATTTTACCTGTCTGTTAGCATTAGAGTTTGGTGAAAGGGAGAGTTTTCTTTCCAAATTCACGGCTTGAATTGATCACTAATAATTCCCCTGCTCCCCTAATCTTGAACTTCTCAGAAATTATACACAGCAAAGTGATGCATGATCTAAAAGAGGTCAACAAGCAGAGGGTCACAGTCTTGCTCTCACAGATATGCAAAGCTGATTTAAAGGCTGATTAGACATCCTTCACACTACATTTGGACATCTTCAAAATTGCTGCCAGTTTTTGCAGATTAAATAATAACAGAGGGAAAGCCACAAAAAATCTCCGAAAATTTTAATAGAAGTTGAAATGACCTACTGCCAGAGTTTGAGCAACAATTTGAGGGTTACTCGCCTTTAACTGAACAAAGAACTAATGTTTGTGAATACCGATAGAGACCCAAAGGACTATGGGAAACATAGGACGTCAACCACATGTTTGTGTCTTGCTGACCTTGATGCTCACAGAACTCTTGCACAAGACAAATTGGAAACATGCTCTGCATCAGTTATCCCATTTCAACATCAAGGAAAATCAATTACTGGGGAGGACAGAAACAACAGAAGTATGAGGATTTATTGTGGCAGAACTTCAGATATTCTCTGCTTCAGTATCCTTTAAAGAAACCACTGCAGTCACAAAGGTATGATTCTTGTTATTTTGTAAGTTATTTGCAAATTTAGGAATGGAAAGGAGTTGTTTGAAAGACAACACATAGTGGTAAAAAAAACCCTATATATCTTCAGTACTGACATAACAGTAGGAGTCTGATTTATCAGTCTGTGACTCCCCTTTTGTACTTCTGCAAAACCATTACTTAAAATCACTGAAAAAATTGTAATGACTAAGAGGCAAAGCAAACCTGACAGTTGTGTAAATCTGAAAAGATTGATGCTCTCTCACATCTTTCCTCTACACCTACTGATTTAGAAACTGTGTCTCACTTCATGGGAATCCTTGGACGTCGGAAGAACTAGATACTTTGTCTAAACTCATCTTTTAGACTACTTATATATGCGAATAGAGAGAAGTAGACATCTCCATAGATTTTCATCCTTTCCTGAATAAAATATCTGAGATGTGGACTGAATCTCTTCCTTAATGTTTCCTTCTTTGTTTGTTTAGTATAGAAGGAAGTGAAATCTAACTTAGGTTAAAAGCATTGTTTTTAGATGTCTAAAGATAAAGAAGATATTAGTATACTCCGAATTGCCTCTGTGAGTTCCCTGGAACATCATTCCAGGAGTGTAAAAGATCATTAATATTATATCTGTACACCTCAAGAGTAATGTAAGGTCAGCAGTATAACCTATTCAGATCCTGTTTCTCTAAGTTAGCACTATGTAATCTGATTTTCATCAGACTTTTCAAGATTCTTCAATTCCTTAATTAGAGTTTATACTTAGTGTAAGTGTGGTAGAACTTTACTTGAGAATAGAATAAACATTTTAAAGGAAAATGAAAATTTCTATGTTTATTAGCCATATGCTTATTATCTACTGTATCGCTGCAGTACTACAGGTCCACCAGTGACATGATACATGACACAGAGCCTTTTTGAATAGAGTGAATATGATTTTTTTGTTTGTTTTTATATGAACATGCTCATAATGAATATAATATCTCAAGTTCATCCTTGTCCCTTTTAGTTATACATGGCAGATAGGAATGACCTGGAAGGCAATATGGACAGTTAAATTTATGAAGACCACTATCTGACTGTAAAACATCTGCTGAGGATCCTGCCAAAACTGCATTGTTGGCTGGCTAGCTAGCAATTACATGCAAACATGCTGTACCTGTATGTCAAATATGAACCAGCTGTAAGATCACTAGCACTGATTCATCTGCAGAACACACCATAAGCCATTCATTTGACTTATGATGAGATAGAGTTGAACTGCGTGATGAAGAAACAAGAGCACTAAAACAGCTGCCATTCAGCTATGCCTTTAACTAAATGAATATCCTTGGAAAATGCACACACATGCTTTTAAGCTATTGTTTACCTACAGGAGATTTGAATGGGTGAAGAAAATAAACTACTGAAACTATGTGGTGTCTTTCACATAGTTAACTGTGATCAGAAATTAGCTCTTCGAAGGGTCAAGAAAACCATGTGTCTGCAGTAATATTTGCAGACATCTGTACAGTTTTAATGCTAACTGTTGCATCTGTTCATATTGGCAAACCCAGGTCCAACTTGGTCTGAGCTCTTCAGGACTGCAGTGTAAATCCTGCTGGGCTCCTTAGCTCCACAGGATTAGAGGCTCACAAATCAAAGATCAGAGCAGAGGTCAGAGCCATGCTGTTCCAGGCGTCTTAAACTGAAAGCCTCAGAATCTCCCTGGTCCTGCAGATTGCTCAAGTCATTCTGCATTACAGCTTCAGTAAAATGATATTTCCACATTTTTGTGCTGAAATGTTAAGCAGTTTTCAACTAGCAGTTATTAACTAAATAATTAGATTCCACTAGAAACCAACACGGTAACTTTCAGGCCAAAAGAGCTGCCAGTGACTTCAAGCAAGAGGTTAGAATGGAAAACATTAAAAACATACCTTCTGCTGCTAAAAATTATGGAAGAAATATGCATTTTAATTATGTCTGTTGTAAAGGAAGCCATCTGTCTAGTTTCTCTACTACTAAGCAACACTGATTATGCTAACAACCAGTATATATTGTATTTATATACCATGGGACTCTTGTTAACTTCAAAGGATTTGGTCTTATGCCCTGAAAGTCCTAATCTATAAGACCTTTGCTGTTTCTCTTGGGACATAACTCTTAGCTAAACAGAAAATGTTATCAGGAAGTTCTTTTGCTTTCACTGATCCTTCTCTTAAAATTTCATTGTCCTAAAGTAGTCTTTTTTTACTCTCTTCCTATTCCCCTAAATAATTCCTCCCTCATTAAACTATGCTCATTGTTGGAACACACAAAGTCCCTTTCTAGACGCTGTTTCTCTGAGTTAGATATGTTGGGCTTCTTAATCTTTTGAAGGTTAAATTTTCTCTCCCCCTGGCCCTAATTTTCATGTTGTGCCTCTTTACACTACCAGGTTAAAGCCAGGGCTGGAATTAGAATTGTTGAAATACCACGAGTATTTACGATCTGTCTGGAAGTTTCTGAAATACTGTGAGAAAGCCCATTCTTGTGAGATTTCCAGCTTAGTCTTAAGAGTCAGATAAGATCTGGATAACAATCCAAACTTTGTAGTGATGTTTATCCAAATCTTTAGAGATTTCTTCATCATTATTAAAAAGCATATATCCTATATATTAGACGCATCGCTCTGATGCTTTTCATCTTCACATGGTTTTCCAAAAATATTCCATCCAGTTCAACTCAATGTCCTCTACAATCATTAATGAATTGAAACAAGATTAGCTTGTTGTTCATGACTCTAAGATAAGAACACACACACAAGGCTACAAGGCCACGTTCAGCATCTCCACTCTAGGCACCCAATTTTCTTTCTGAGACAATTAACAATCACAGTTTCTATTGTTACACCTTGGCTTCCTACTCAATGGAACAAAGTAGTTGTGATCTCTAAATGACGACATTTAGAGATCATGTAGTAGCAGCTAAGAACATGGACTATGGAAATACAATGTATAGAATTTTGGCAGAAGACCCACAGAAAAAGATGTTTGGACACAAAGTCCAAAGCAAAACCTGCCCCACCACTACCACTGTAGCGCTTTGGCTCCCACATAAGCCAAACTACAATAAAGTGCCTGTGATCATCTGCCATCCTTCTCTGCTGCGCACATCTGGATAAGGCATCTCAGAATTGGGAAAGCGTCTATGTTATGTGTCTACTTAGGCTGTCACATCTCAGCGTTGTGATAACTGGTGCCTTATAAACATAAGGTGCATTAAACAATATAGTTACTTCTTTGAAAAGTATTCTTGCCTGATGAAGCAAATTCTGAAGGAAGACAACTCACACTGAAATAGAGAGCTGAACGTTTAGTCCTGGATTGATTATGAGAAAAAAATATGTTTCAGTCACGTGTGCCATCATCATTGTGCCAGTCCCCTGTTGGGAGCTTGGCTGGATACTTTCTCTTTTTTTTTTTAATGATCATTTCTTGATAGAATACATACCCTTAGCAACCTGAATATCTTATGAACTCTACTTATTCTTGGTAGTTTCTCTTTGTGCTGAAGAGACAGGGAAAATTTTAGCATATCAAATGTCCTTTTGCATCTTATTCTGTTACTTGCATTCTATTTCATCTTCAAAAAATGATTAGGAGTCCTATACCATATTCTATTTCCACTGTTAAAAATGATTACAAGGGCCTGGCCTGTGCATAACAGTGATATTTTTAACACTGGTTTTCATTAAAGTAAATTGTCTTTCATAAAGATAAATTAACTATGCAGAAATGTCTGAGTCTAATCTTTTTTTGTTGTTGTTTGTTTTTTTCTCCAGTAATACTACATGTAATTTATTTGATTGCAATAGCGGCCAGAGGATCCTGAATATTATGTGTTGAAGGTTGGACCCCAAAATCTTTGAACATTCATCTCAAATAAACATTCAAAAATCTGGCTGCCTGACACACCTACTGAGTCTGTTTCAGTCTATAAAATTTAACATGGACAAGATTTACATGATATCTGCAGTACAATGCACCTCTAGCTGGACTGCTATAATTCTTACTTTGTCCTCTTCATCTTTTCACTCCTTTCCTTTGCCTTCATGTCAGATTTCAGACTTGCTTCTGCTTTTTGGAGGGAAGACTGGTGCAAGGAAGGGCCTTTATCCAGGTTCAAATCTTCTAATCTCAGGACAGGCTGTGGCCTTCAAAGCTGTATGAGAAGAATTCCTTATTTCAACTCTTGCTCATCCTATGTGGCGTTGGAATTAACTCTTTTCAGCAAAATAAAAATGTTTTTGTCAGAAACTTATTGGTATAAGATCTAGCGTGTCTGTCACCTTATTTTGAGGTGCCATATTAATGCACCATTTTTATGGAGGGTGACAAATTTTGGGATTTAATTTTTTCCCAAGGCAGGTTCAAAAGCAACTTCAACTTGATACAAAAGGAGCTAGACCCACTAGGGCTTCAAGCCCATCCTGGAGATACAAAGTCCCGTTAAAAGGTAATTTTTCTTGTATACTGAAAGGGAAAGGCATGGCTTGGTTTACCCATACAGAGAGCAATGTGAACCCTGTAACGAATGGAGAAAATGCAAAATGGAATTTCAGTCAGAAAGGACATAGTATCATGCACACTTCTCCAAAGGATAGAACCTCTTTTCACCATCTTGATATCCAGTTTCTACATCATTCTGCATTCAACTTCATTTCTTCTTTCCTCCTGAAACCTCCTACCTACCTCCTTTTTTTTCTGACCCATAATAACAGTCTGGCCAGTACAACTGAAGAGCTTGATCTGGGTGGGTGAATAGCCATTTGGGCTCCCCGTGGCTGGCTGGCTAAGGAGGTTACTCCAATAAACCTCAATGGAGCAAGAATTTTAACAGGGCAGCTCCAGTGGGGTAGTGGAAACTTAGGAAATTTAAGCAGGTTCACAATTTCCAGAAGTGAATTCCCTTTGCCATAAATCATTCAATGACATAGGCTCAAGTTCTGATTTAAAGGATGTTTTCCTTCGATTTCTCAGGGGTTGCCAATGTTTCTTGCTCAGAGATTAAAATGTATCTGGTTTTCTATTTATGCAGAACAAGTACAAAAAGAGAGCCTTCTTTTACAGCTTTGAGAATAACTGCATATCAGATTACATAAGAAAAATGGCACAAGCAGAAAAAAAGCTCAAAGGTTAATTTGCAATCTAGTAGTCCTGTAACCATAAAAATTAATTGATCAGTATTGTTTGCGTGAAGATAAGGTCCAAATTCTTCAGTCAGACCTGAAATATATTGTGCCATGCATACTTTCAAGAACATGGGAAAACATAACCTATGGTTCAAAGAAACAACATGAAAGAATATACAAATGTAAAGAATAAAAGATCAACTATGGTGAAAGAAAAATCTCCCACACTATGGAGGACACATTTACTAGTTAGTTGTTGGGATCAGCTGCGTGCTGATGCTTTAGCTGGTGTCCTGGCCCCATTTAAGCAAGCCCATATGGGCAAGTCATTGTAAAGTGAGGGCAGAAAGAAATGCAGTTTTACCAAAATGTGCGCTAACATTTGAGGTCACCCAAATTCTCCTGATAGGATTACAGTGGGAAGAACTCAGGGATGTGGTTTCCCTTAGTCTTCTGTCAGGCCTTTATGACAAAACACTTTCTTTAGAACGTTGTAAGGATGTTATGAAATATTATGGAGGACTATCTTCAGGATCCAAGACAGATTTGGCGCAGTGTTGGTATCAGTGGGCTCGCTCAGCATACTCTGATCTACTTAATGAATTAACAAATAAGCCAATTGAAAAAAAATCGGCCAAAATTTGTGAACCACTGTACAAAGAAGACAAAGAGCTGGATATGCCATGAGGGAATTTTCTTACACTTTAGGAGCTCTGCACTAATCATTTCTAGGCAGAATATATGCAGCACCTTGGTAGAGTTAGAAAAAAACACCTTCAGAAAAGCATACTATTTTAGTATTTCTGCTTTTACATTTTAAAAGTGCACTTTCATGTTTTAAAAGGACAGTATATTCCAAAATCTATATTTCACATGCTTCACTTTAGGCATATTGAACTGCATATCTACCATATCAAACCACTTAATGATGTGCTACACACTTTCACTCTACTTAAAACAGCCTTCAGATACAGATCAAACTATTCTTGCTTGTGTTTCAAAGTAAAGTTGCTAATGTGGATACTATCTTGTGCACAGAAATTTATCCGTAATATAACATAGCAGCAAAGCAGATAAAGGTTTTCACAGACACTTGCTCTTCTCCCTTACTTGGATGCAGAATTCTCTGTTGGAATAGGTTTTAATAAAAGAGTGGTGTAGAGATGTGATTTATATTCTGCATGTAGTGCTCGCTATAATAAAATCTTTATCAAAGAAGAATGTTTAGAAGTTTTTTTTTTTTTTTTAAATATGGTGAGATTCCAGGTTCGATTAATCTCCTCTGGCACTTCACTATGTGGCCAGACTCACTCAAATAAGCAACCTAGTCACTCAAATAAGTATCCTTTGTCCTCTGCTCTCATATGGTTCCTTCTGTGCTTCATTATACACATGGTTTCTGACAAACACAACAGCCTGGGAAGGTTATTGATACAGATACAGTCTTAGGTGAAGCTTAACTCCCCAACGTGTTTTGCAACTGGATATTGCAGAAATTGGTAATTCGCATGGAAGGCAAAGTTTAGGTTTTTCAACAGATTGGTCTACAAATATATAAACTGGTGTGTACATACATACATATATATGTATATCTTTATGTGTGCGTTTGTGTGTGTATCTACATATATAGACGTGTGTATATATATTTATATAGGTGTGTGAATATACATGTGAATGTGTACACATAAATGCATATTCATGCATATATTTATGTTCACATAGATATGTATATTCACACATTTATGTATATAAATGCACATATATTCATGTAGATATATATATGTAAACATATTTATATATTTTTAATGTATGTGTATATATTCAAATACTTTTATATGTATACTTATATGTATACAAGCACTTTTTGCAAATACTGTGGTTCTTACAGTGACAGAATCTGTCCTGGTAGTGAAATGAACATTAAAAATAAGTACTTATTCCCAGCTTACTTCCATGCTGTAAAATGCAAAGAAACAGTAAAGGCTTTTACTCTGTTAGATCATTTAGAATATGTTCTGCCCTGTAATTATTATTATTATTAGCTGTATTATTTTATTATAATCCCTCCTTATTCCATGTATGTTCCATTCCTTATATATCAATTCTGTGATAATGTGTGGCACTCTAGCTATTCCCAGGAAAAATTCCCAGCCTTGAAGAAATGAAATTTTCAAAATATTTTTTTTTTTAATTCAGGAAAGAAAATTATTTACATTTTTTTTATGCTTACTTTTAAAATGTTTCCCTTTATGTTCCATCGGAACACTAGAATCTCATTTGCTAGCACAGACCCTGATCTTTAATGAGATAAACCCATACCAGACTCTACAAAGTTAGAGCTTTAGTCACAGGACAAATATTTACTTAAATAAATAACTTACAAACAAGACCAGTTTCCCAGTGAAGGATATATGTGTAGCCCTTCATGCTGAAAGTTTAATAAGCATCTAAAAGCTACATTGTATAAACTGGAAGGAAATGCTCATTTTAGGCCTAATGATTTGCTCTAATTAAATTGTCCATAATTTACAGCAGATGAAAGCCCCTTGCTGATTGTCATTTGCTCTGTGGTCATTCCCTACCTTATTTTTGTCTAAACATTCTTCTGAATTATCTGACTGTTAAACTATTTGGTGTCAAAATGTTTCTGGATTGGTACTTTGATTTTTTTATGTTTCTTGCTTAACTGTGGTCTGTAGTTTCTTCATACATAAATACATCAAAGCATATTAAAAACAGAGCCTTTATCTGTACAAGTTGCATGGGGAGTAACTTTGGTCTATTGGACAATTGTTTTCTGTTAGATTTAGAGACTTGATTTATAAAGGTTTACTTTTAAAGCTTCTGTTTCAAATGTGCTAATTCCAGAGTTTTTATATATTGCCCAGATTTACTTACCTGTGTTTACACTCTGATTTATAAACTGTGCTTTCTGACTCAGCAGGAATCTTTGATTTAAGGCAACACATTACAAGTTTGTTTTTTTAGTAACTTGCTATTTAATTGAAGTCAGGTAAACTACAAATGAGGAAAAGTTAAGCACAGCTCTTGTTCTTGTTTTCTATTTCAGAGCCTAAAATATAATAGCATATAAAAATTCATAATGCAAAGGAGAAAAAATGTGAAAATAAAATTAATTGAAGTACTTAAATAATTAAAGAACTTCTGTTTTCTTTTGAATATCAGTGAAAGGAGACTTCTAAACCACCTAAACTCATTAGAAAACGCTATCTTTTATGTAGACTACTAATAAAGCTTCTTTTTTTCTGTACAAAATCAACCAGATTCTAGTCTGTTTGCTTCTGAGCTATCAACATTACAGATCATTTGCCCAGCTGGAGTTAGATACGCACCCCTATTTCTCATTACTGGCATCACTAAGCCCTGTCAGAGATATCTGGGAAGTTCATTTCTGTTAGCTGATTTAGAAAAGACTGCTAAAAATTGCAGAGTGGAGAGAATACCATAAAATTCTCAGCTTTAAGTTGCCGTAGAACAAAAACTCTAAGTACAATAGCTTTACATAGACATATCACAGTTGAAATTGTTCCTCACAGACACAAAAATAGGGAGAGAAAATGCATGGTGGATTTGCTTGTGAGCTCAGGAAAAATTATTCAGAACTTGACTATGATTAATGTGCTCATGAGCTATAAATCACAAGCTATTTCCAAATGTCAGCAGTGAAAAAAAAAGGACTAAAACTATTAGTACTTGTATCATGTCACATTTACTAAAATGGCAATATATGTAAGAAACGTTAAGCTTGTGTGATGCAAATATATATATATTTTTAAATGTTCTTTAATTCAAAATGACCCCTAACAAATCCATTGTAACCCAGTTTTGCAACTCTTCAGAGAGAATTTATTTTCACCTTCACATTAAAGGAATGTCCTGGGAATCCATGACCCTCGCCATGCTGTTGTGTGCTGAGGAGGACAGAAAGGCAACAGATGCTGCCACTTGGTCGCTGGATGCACACACCATGGACTGCTTAGAGTCGCTTCCTGGTGGATGAATGTATTTAGATACTCTGGAAATAAAAACAGCTTTGTGGATAAGGAATATTGCTATAAGTCATTTTTTTCTATGTGACATAAGCCAATAAGTAATAGTTTATCACATGAAGTTGTTAAACAAAAGTACCAGGGTCCCAGGCTTTTCACTCTCTTCATATAACAACATCCATTCATTCTGTTCAGTCTAAACAACTGTGCTATAGACTACATTAATTCTTGCATTTGCTGGGATGTGCAAACATTTCAAACACTGAGGCTTGATTATATTTGAAAGTTACTTGAATTCACTTTTTTTCCTTAATGTGCAACCATCAGAAATCAGACTACTTATAACAAGAAATCTCAGCATATCAGAGCTGTTGAGTAAGACCACAAACATAAGTAAGAAAACATCTCCATCTAGTGGTATTTTCAAGAGATGTTTCTGTTGCAAGAGAAGTTTTAGTGGCATAAGCCAGAAAGTATATTTAAATATTAATAATAATGCTATTAGAAGGCCTGGACCTAGAGGACCCAGGCATCCAAGCACTATTTCTTTTCTTTTTCTTTTTTTCTTTTTCTTCTTTTTCTTCTTTTTCTTTTTCTTTTTTTCTTTTTTTCTTTTTCTTTTTCTTTTTCTTTTTTTCTTCTCTTTCTCTTTCTCTTTCTCTTTCTCTTTCTCTTTCTCTTTCTCTTTCTCTTTCTCTTTCTCTTTCTCTTTCTCTTTCTCTTTCTCTTTCTCTTTCTCTTTCTCTTTCTCTTCCTTTCTCTTTCCTTTTCCTTTTCCTTTTTCTTTTTTTTTTTCTCTTTTTTTTTTTTTTTCTTCTTTTCTTATTTTCTTCTCTTTCTCTTTCTTTTTCTTTTTCTGTTTTATTATTTTTTTCATTTTCGGTTTTCTTATTTTTTTTCTCTTTTTTTTTTTTTTTCTTCTTTTCTTATTTTCTTCTCTTTCTCTTTCTTTTTCTTTTTCTTTTTCTGTTTTCTTATTTTTTTCTTTTTCGGTTTTCTTATTTTTTTTCTCTTTTTCTTATTTTCTTATTTTTTTCTCTTTCTCTTTCTCTTTCTCTTTCTCTTTCTCTTTCTCTTTCTCTTTCTCTTTCTCTTTCTCTTTCTCTTTCTCTTCCTTTCTCTTTCCTTTTCCTCTTCCTCTTCCTTTAAAAGCCTCCTTGAGAGGTAGAAGACAGCAGTAGGGGTTTTGCTGGAGCTGGATATGCCAGGGGTGGCTGCCACACAGTTAGGTCACCAACTTTAGGCAGCTGAGTAATCCAATAATATTATAACCATAATGAAGTTATACATAATAAAGTTATACCGACTTAGTAACACCAGTGAGCTGGTGTAAGACTTTCTTGTGTAGAAGAAAAAATCAATCTCAAGTGAATGGAAAATTTTTGAATAATAAAACTGTCTCATTTTGGCCAAGAGCTGGTACTTGTTGGTAGGAGTCGTTGCAGACACTAGACCAATATAAAGAGCTTAATTTTGCTACCTCTTTTCATGTCACATTTAACATTTTAATTACATTCAATGGCATTACTCTTGATTGCAGCCCATGGAGATGAGAAAGTTGAGTTCTCTCAAAAAAAATGACATCATCATTTAAGAAATTTTCCTTATTTCTTCTCTAAATTGTACTGGAAGAACTGGAATCAGGAAACAAAATGAGGGAACATCTGGGAAATAACACACCAAACTCAATAACACGTCAAAGATTAAATCCCAGAGCATCTTAAGTCAAAAAAATGCACATTAGGAGTACAAAAAGAATTAAGGGAAGATGCAATGTATTATGTGGATATGTTTGGGCTGAAGGTTGTAATAGAAAGGATTATAAATAGAAAGTCTCTAAATGAAATTTTCAAGTTACACTTAAGGAACTTCCACCTATGTGAGATCTTCCTTTCAGCTACAGGATGAACAAATGAAACCAGGCCAGCAGTGAGGTAGGTTGGTGCAGCTGGATGGATAGAGCAGGTCTGGTCCTCACTTCTGCCTCAGGCCAATTATCACTGCTCAGACAGTACTGGAACACGTCTTGGAAAGTCAGCACAGGCCAGGGGCCGCTTTGTTGGCCTGAGTGCAGCCATCCTGTGTGGAGAACAGCAGGATTTAGTGCTGTGGACATAGATTCTGGGCCAGGGAATGGGTACTGAGATGTTCACATCTGCTTGAGTTGACTTACATATTAATCCCAAACTTCTTTAAATTGTGTTTTATGAACAGTATTTAAAAAGGTTTGGCTTGCTTACTTTAGAATTAGGGGAAAAAAAAAGAAAAAATGTTTTGAAATGGTTGAAAAATATTGTCTTGACAGAACAGAAAACTTATCCATTGATAAGACATTTTGGTTACAGTTCATTTGACCAAATTTTGATGTCAACATCTAAATTATATCTGATTCCTTTTAAAATGAAAAGAGATAAAAAAAACAGTCATTCTTAAGCAGATGCTTAGAATGGACAGATCTGATTCTTAGACTTTAGGGAGCCTGGGACATTTGTCTCAGTGAGGCTTGTGAATAGTAGCTAAAGTTAGATAAAACGTCTCTTACTTTTAAACCATTTCCCCTTGCAGGACAATTTTATTGTTCATTATTAAAATTAGACTTGACATGTTTTTTTAATGATTTTTTCATAGATACCCTTATTAGCAACATTATGAAAAATCAATATCAAAAAGTTTTATTCTATTGCAATTTATGTTGCAAAATCCTAAATAAAATATTTTCAAAGCACCTTTAAAAAATAAGTCAGGTCTTTTAAACTTTATCAGATATTTCACTTGTATCCATTCTTTTAGCAAAATCAGGCAAAATGCTGTTTCTTGGTAACATTGTGATTTTATGGATTTTTTTTTCTTTTTTCTTCTTTTTTTCCCTTTTTTCTTTTCTGTTTTCTTTATCTTCTGAGACAGCAAGTCTGCTTGCCATCAGCAAATGAGAAGTCATAATGATGACCTTTTCTGCTCATTAAATACGATCTTCATATTCATCATCAGGAAAGGCTGCTTCAGACACCAGCTGTGTTTGTGGTAGACATAGGACCCTATATATAGTATGTAGGAATTGTATATATGTTCCTGTGATACTTTATAAAAGATTTTTGATATAAAGTGATATTGCCCCTCAGTGTGAGATATCTCAGGATTTCTTTCTGGATACTGATTTATTCTTCCTGTAAGTGACCTTTCTCTCTGTATTTTGCATCTCATTTTCTGGACTTTACTAGTGCTTTACTACTGTGGAGTAAAGATGACTTTATGCTTTACCTGGTTTTCTAGCTTTGAGATATATACAATCTGTTCATGTGTTTGTGTGCTATTGACACTCCATTTCATTTTTTAAGAATATTTCCAGTCTTTATTGTTTCCTGATAATTTGCAGGATTATGCAGAATTAAAAGCTAGATTCTGTTTTCTTGCTTCCTCTGCCTCTTGCAGAGATCATGTCCCCTTTCGTGAAACACCCTTTAAGATGCGGTCATGTTTCAAAATGAGTATTTCAGCACAGCAGGTCTATCAGTGTATTAACTTCATGTCTCTAAAGTGCTTTTATCTTCCACAGAATCTTCCACAGGATAAACAAACTGTCCTCTGCACATGGGAATCCTTCCCCTTAAACCATGTAATTTTTTAGACATTTTAATATTAACATATTAAATAATGTATCAGGTAGTCATACAGTTTTTAAGACTAAGGAAAGAATTTTCTCACATTAATTTTACTTGGGAAATAATGATGTTAATCCATCAGACCCAAAGGTTAAGCATAGACCTGAATCGCAGCAGTGACACTGAGCCAGCACCGCTCTGTTTGTAGTGCAGGGCAGCAAAGTTAATCAGCTTAACCAAATCTGATGCAAAAACTGGAGAATTGTTAACCAGCAAACTCTGTCATCCAGCCTGGTTAAAGCCAGCTTAGCTATAAGCACTTCTCATTGAGATATTTCAGATGGGATTCAGTGGCTGGTGAGCAGCACTCCACAGCTGCTGATATTGATGATTCAATACAAATATCATTCAACCACCGAAGTGTTAAAGCAGGTGGACTGGAGGTGGAAGGAGAGCATCAAAAGTACAATTACATAACTACGTTGAATGAATGACTTTTTCACATTGAGTCCTGTATTTTTTTTTTTTTACTTTATTACAGAATAATAAGCAGCAGATTTTTTTTATTTCAATGATGGGAGGTTTTTTTGAGCAGACAAAACAAAAATTCAAGCTTTGTGGAAGGAAAGTTTTTAGAAATACCAAAGTAGGAGGACTTCAGGTTGTGATTTATTTTAGTCTGCTGCTGCTGAGGGGTTTTTATCATTTCTTTGAGAAGCAATCAGAAGAATTGTAGCATCAATTTTTAGTGTAATTAATAATAGCTATATGCAAAGAAAGCAAAACCTTGTTCTCCTTGAAGTGAATGGGGGAACTCTCACATTTCTGTGGACTCAAGATTTCATCTGGTCTTTTATCCTGAATTATATGTTACACTTTGTAACCTAAAGTCTCTTTTTTTAAAAAAAATAGAGGAACATAGTCCTAGTCTAAATCAATCTGCTCCATGAAGTAATGTATCAGTAAGAAGGGCTGATTTCACCACATCTTTTGAAACAGTTCCACATCTCCATAAATGTGACAGAGAAGTGTTCTATGTACTTGGATGTGAACTTTCATCATCTGCTTGAAGATAGGCAACACTGCTGTAATGATGTGCAACTGGCAGGAGAGGGCAGCAGCAGATAGCTCTCACCCAGAACTGATCCGGCTTCCAGACCTTTTGTAAAACAGTCTCTGCATCCTCGCCTTGCTGCTAGGAAACTGCTTCCTTCTGTTAACTTATGTGGGCCACTGAAGATCGTGCTTAGTTGCAGTTATTAACTTTGGAGTAAAAGCCCATGGAAGATGCTAATTTCAGTGGACAATACACATTCAAATATTTCTTATTTGAAATTTGGCCTTTATTTCTCTTAATTAAGAAAAATAAATTAAGGAAATAAATTTCCTTAATTAAGGAAAATATGGAGTAGAGCTCACAAGAGGTACTTAATCACTATTTTGTATCGACTGGTACTAAGGAAAATACCTCTTGCTTTGCTTTGAGAGAGTCTGATTTAGAATCTCCTACTGATGTAAATCTTTCGAGCTTTATTCTGAATTTCATTTCATGTTTGTGAGAGATTTCTGTATTTCTGTAAACGCTAAACATGCCAATATAAAGACATCATAGTCCTAACATTCAAGTGTCTGCACTTTTGTTCACTACTTCTGTGGAAGTGAAGAAGTAATGAGGACCTTGGTGGTGGCCCTGGGTGGGAAGGTGAGGGGAGCTGCTCTCACCAGAATCATTACTGTTTGAGACAAATGTTGAACCTTTTTTTTTTGACTGTCACTGTTGCTGGATTGATATATTTAGTGCACAGAAATGGCTAATAAATTCCCTCTGTCAACTTTAATATCTGAACTCTCCCTGATTTGTTATACTGATGACCTCACAATTTACAATGATGATCTCACGAATTACAATTTTTTTTCTTATCTTGGGTTCTCAAGTCTGCAAAACAATAAATTGCCCTTTCTGGTCAGCTCCGACTCCATCTTTACTTGATTGCTGCCTTTTGAATCGATCTGAAAGCTCAAATCTGAAAAGTCCATGATTACAGCTGACATCTTCATCCAGATTCTCCAGCTGATATAGCTGGTTTGCGCTCCTAGAGCAAGGGGTTATTTACCCTAGTTCTGGGTTTTCTTGCCAGTTAGAGAACTCTGGAGACTGAAAATCTCTGCTTCTTCTCAGAACAAAACAAGCAGCAGCAGCAGCTCTCTGAGCTGGGTATCTCCACCTGCTCTAATGAGCCTCAAGGACCATGATGAGGGCAGAAAGTGCATTTTTACCATCCATTAAACTCTTGACTTCACTCCTAAAGTGATCAGCTCCACTTCTGCTTGTTGTGGTGCTGTTAGACAAAGGTAACGCTTTCCCAGCAAACTCAGCCTTTGCACCTCCCTTCACACAGTATCAAATATGCATCCTGACTGTTAACAACCAGAACCATTAGCTCTGGATGAGTTAAGGAAAATAAGTAGAAGTGAAGTGACTAATTTCCAGAAATGCTACTGTCTTCAGCCATGAGATTCTGCTTACAAAGTCAGCTTTATAGATATCATCAGCCAGTGAACTACAAACACAAAAGCTAAGGCACACACTTTTTAAGCTAACTAGATGCAATAATAATAACAAAGTGTATCCCTTGTAGTCATAGCTGACACAGCGGGGTTCTACTGCCAAAGAAATAAATCCAGATTATGTATATAAGCCGATAGGTTTCCTATATAGCCTATATGCTACTACAAGGGTAAAGGCTAACACTCGGCTTGGTCAAAGCTGTGTGAGCCCGTGAGCCTGAGTGAAAAGGAGATGAGAGCAGCACTCAGGAGCCATCAGGATAGGCCTGTTCAGTGGACACATTGCGAAATCACCATGGGTAATCAGCATAACTGGACTGCTGATGTTCTAGGGCACATTCTGTATAATCCTGTCTTTGACTATTTAGTTGTGAGAGATGACAACATTTTTTCCATGAGACTATAGGTAAATATAAGTAT
The DNA here is from genome assembly GCA_013389825.1 of Crypturellus undulatus. Lineage (NCBI taxonomy): Eukaryota > Metazoa > Chordata > Aves > Tinamiformes > Tinamidae > Crypturellus > Crypturellus undulatus. Next base: position 260,327 of record VWPW01025445.1, on the reverse strand, counting down.
GATGCTGAGAAGAAGCTGAAAGAGGGGATTTTTCTTGGGCACAGTATCTGCTAGCAAACGAGTTTAAGTTTCATGTGTTCGTTTCTAGTGCTGTGTTGATGTTTCTCCTGCATGCACAGATGCAGGGCTTTGCTCATTTCTTTATGATTAAGCAGAAATACAGAAGCATTTCAATTATTTCATCTACAAATAACCCAACGAGTTTGACAGAGAGCCTCATTTGATCATGTCACACAAGACATGCTGGATCATATGTTAACAGTGGAGCCAGAGCTATGCCTGGAGGATATGTTGCTCTCCAGGGCTTCTTTGTAGGCTATGTATGAAGCACATAAACTTTTTAGCAGATAGAAAGGTGCATTAAATTATTATGTCTTGTGTATAGGTTCATTGCACACAAGTAGCTGTCTAGGAAAGAATATAAAACTAGACTAACCACATGTTTTATCCCTCACATTCTTCCAGTCTCCAAACATTTACAGTTTAGGACCTTCCTAAGCCAAACATGGTTTCTATGTATGTAGTTACTGTAGTGGATTTCTCTCTTTAGTGGATTGATGTTCAAGACACTATTTCATAAACTGTGAGAAGCATACATACTTGGATTTTCTATCTATTGAATATAAGCTCCTCTGAAGAGGAGCAAAGAAAGAAGGAAAACACTAAAAATAGTTAAGACAGGTGTTACTACTTTCCTTCTGTCACAACAGGCAGTATTTCATCAGCTCATTACTCTAAATATTTAAAATGAGTACAGTCATCTTGACTAAACACATCTAATGGCATTTTGACTGTTTTTCAGGCTGTTTTCCTAATCACTGAGCCTGCCTTCATCTCCAGAGTAAATGTTGTTTCTCTACCTTTTCAAAAGCAAGTCTAATTTAATAAGGAAAATTGCTTTTTTTTTCATTTCCCCAAAAATTTCCTTTGCATTTTAAAATATTTCATCCTTTCATTTTCTTTTATTTTACTTTTCAAGGAAACTATATGCAAGCAGCAACTCTTGCTGTTAGAGGAGAGCATCCTCTGACAAGGATATCTTCCTAGAAAATCAAAAGTGGAGAGAAGCCAACCTGGTTCCACGGAAAGCTAATCAAAGCAGTGTTTGGCTTCTTCCCAAAGCACAAAATTATCATTTGACAGTTTTCTCAAAGTTTGGATGAATGCAAATAATCTCTGCTTGGGATCCAGTCAGAAAGCAGAACATGACTAAAGACATTAGTACTGCAGACTGGATCTTCTAAAGATCTAAGAAATAATATTAATGATAGCTAAAACTGAGAATGATGAGACATGATTCATTCCCATAATGACTTCTGTCCTTTGGGAGCATTGTTGTGTCATTAATGGATTCTCAGAAGTGTGTTTTTTAATTACATTAAAAGGAAAGATATGCCATCGCATCTCATAAATTGCCCTTAGGCCAAATTAGGCCAAATTAGGCCACATCATGCCAGATTTGTGGCCACAGATTTCCACTAACTCTGCTCAGCAGGATTTTGAAATGCTGGGAGCTGTATGGGCAGACACTGGTCATTAAAAGGACTTGAGGAAACATGATAATCAAAACTACATTTTTCTGGAATAGGAGGAAGTATTGTGAAAGTCTTGCAGAAAAGATATTTCACTTGTAATTGCAGAAGAATTTTCTTCTTCCTCTTCTTTTTTTCTTTTCCCTTGTCATTTTCCCATCCATTTTGATCTTGGTCAAATGGTGCCCCCAAAATGCCAAGTTTCACAGCTCCTCTGCACTCCCTCAACCCAGAGCTCAGCCTCCTCTCTGGGTGTCTCAGCGTGGCAGGAACATGGGAACGGGCCATCCCGTCTCCAAACACACTCAGAGAAGGAATTTAGGGAAAAATTCTTATGTCTAAACAGCAGCACTGCTCTCCACTAGTGATACAGCAGGAAAGTCCTTGCATTGCCTGGGGATACCGCAAAGGCCTGCAGACAGCGCCCGGCAGGCAGCAACATCCCACCTCGACTCGGGTCCATGCTAGGGCGCTGCAGAGATTCAAATGCGGAGCTGCTCACAGGAATGCCTGCATGCACACGCTGAAATAGAAGTAGCCATGTGTGCAGGCTACACCTCAGTCCCAGTCCAAATGCCTTTAAGCCCTGCAGGGAGGTTTTTTCCCCTCACTCTTCACTGATGCTTGACTTTAGAGGAGATACCCAAGTCCTTGCATAACCAAGTCCTTGGACCAAGGACACAAGTCCTTGGAATTACATGTGCTACAAAAAGAAATAATGAGTCTGACAATTCACAGAGCAAGGTGCTGGATGTAGCAAATGTCTAATCTGTTGTAGTGGGTGAGAAAAGAAGTTGGTTCATGGCCTGTGTGTGGCTGGGGGGCAGGACTGCCCATCTGGACTGTCTTCCTGTCCACAACCCTGACCTGCTGCGCCACCTCTACGCACATTTCCTGGAGTTTAGCAGCTTCACCCTTACATGCTTGGACACCTTGCAGGTTTGGTTCTCCAGAACGCAGCTACATGGGTTGCAAAGTGATGAGCACCCTGCGTTTTGGCTCAAGACAATGAATGTTAAGGTTTCCTGCAGCAGGTATGTCAAACCAGAGCTATGTAAAGCTGGAAAATCCCTGTCAGGCAAGATACAGGTCCCTTTTATTTGTGTGTAGCTGGGAAGAGCTTTCCCATCAGTAGCATGCACTTAGGGTTTCCTTTCATTAATTCTTTCAGGGTACAACTCTGCCATGTCTCCATTACCTTTTTGCCCTCAGGTGGCCGGCTTTACTCAGCTGTGCAGGTAAGCACACTTTCTATTTTGATTTGCCAGCAACAACAGTCCAAAAGTCAGGGCATTACATTTGACCCTAATAATTACAAGGTGCTCTTTAAGCATAGGATCAGAACTGCAAGCAGTAGAAGAAGAAAATATCATTGTCATAACCACTGAGAGCAAAAGGTGATTGCTGTTTTTTTTTCTCACTTCACCTACAGTCTTCTAATTGTGATCTCTAACAGATCTTTTATCATCTTTTATGAACAGAAGCCTGTGCAAATAATAAGCTGTGAAGGAAATGTAAAACACAGTAGTTCCTGCTGTGAAGGCACAGACCAGCCAAGGTACCACATGCCGCCTTTGCCTCAGTGTTTTAAGACCAGTCCTCAGGAATCCCAGGCATTGGAGAGCAAGGAGCAAGTCTGTAGAAATGGATTCTTTCTACAACTGCAGAAGGACTGGGTTAGGGATCACTTAAGCAAGCTGGTATGACAGACTGTGGATAGGGGAAAAAACAGATCCCTCCTTACAGAGCAGTTGTCTGTGGCTCTAATTACAACCCTTAAAATCTATATGCATTTCTTGGTCTATGATAATGAGGAGGAGGTCATTCTCGCTTGTTCCTTGTGCAGATAAAATAACAGAAGAGAAAGCCGTGGTGATATTAGCTTGCATCCATGGCTGCTGGGAAAGGTCAGGCTTTGCAAGTCTGCACAGGAAACCAGGGCCCTTCAGAAGAGCTACAAAGAGACTTCAGGATCGCTTTGTGTGTTCTGTCTAGAGCAGACCATGCAGAAGGGGTCCTCTACTGAAGGCGAAATTATTCCATCATTTACTCACTGGGAAGTCAAGCCTTTATAGCCAGTGATCCTGTGCTTGATGCTTGCACGAGACCCTCATGAGCATCTTTGCTCTTGGATATGCTGAATGGGCAGACCCATGTCCTGAGCCGAAGCAGGACCCAGCAGCTGCAGCATCTGGAGCTCTAGTGCTGGTTCACAGGCAGCTGTAGAACTATTGTATGGTCTGCAGAGTGAGGGAAAAGCTGTGGGTCTAACCACTGGCTTGCACGTGCATAGCCTGCAGGAATCCCCATGTGAGACGGAACGTGCCACCAAGGAGGAGATCTTCACAAGCTGGAAAGCAGAAGCCTTTGCTCAGGATAAAGGGGATCAGATTTAGATCCACCTGTGCTGTCAAGGCCGCCTTCACAAAACATTATGCTTTATAGGGAATAGTGTGACCCATGATCCAAAGATCACTCAACTGAGATGGGAAAGCTCTAAAAGTTTGTGGCGTTTGATTTAGATCTCTCATCTTTAATACATATATACTTTTAATTTATTTTTCTTGAATGACTTCTAATTATGTCACTTTAGAAAAGACAAAGACTCAGAGCTGCTACTGAGTCTGCTACTTTAGCATTTTGCACTCCAGAACCTGTGTGCACAGTCACAAAGGAACTCTTACCCACAACAAGGCAGGTGTCCCAGAAGTACTGGGAGCTGGTGGATCACTAGTGATAAAAATAGAAAGACATACTTAGAAATCATTAAAGAATAGTTTGACTGGAGCAAAAGCATTAACTACGACTCACCATGGTTATGACTTGAGCTTCCTGACGAGAGATCTTGAGCTGACAATGACCTACCCTGAAATCATTAATGCAGCGGAGATGTTGCAGAATGTTGCAGAACCTTAAGGTTATAACTCATCTGTCAATGACAGGCATAATCATACTAGCACATTTACCCTGCCTCTGTCTCTAGAATAGGAAGTAGATACTTTCTCCCCTCTTTGGATAATTCCAAACATTTCCATTATATTTTTACTTCCAAGCGTTACTGGTGCAGCCTGATGAATGAGTTATGCTCTTGGTGCTGGCTGACATCCAGCTGGACTTGCTACTGGGATCCTAAGGGCAAGGTCAGCTGGCAAGAGCTTTTAAGGTTTGTGCAGCAGTTCTTGATTTCATAACTCTAGTTAGTGGTGCCATTTATCTATCAATAGCGAGAAATGAATTTTAAAAGCTTGTAAGAATCTATAAAAAAGGATACTTCCTAAAAAAAACAGCAGAATTCTGTAAATACTAAAAGTTTACTGAAGCTTTGTTTTTCACCTTATAAATTAATTTAGAAGCAGATGCTGAACCTAGATTAGTGAAGTACTACTACTGGAAGTTACGACTCCAGTGGCTAAACCAAGGACCAGTGTCAGCTAAAGAGCTGTTAAACTTTGCTGCCTTTTCCAGATTGATATTAGTTTAGCATAGAAAATACCTAGAAAAATAAACAAGGATTTATTAAGACCTCAAAATTAAAAGCATAAATATTGGCACTGGATGATTTTGTTTCTTTTTTCCTTCCAGTAATTCAAGCTCTCCAAGAACCTGATTTTTTGGTTCATTAACCAAACGACTGTTAAAGTAAAATCTAATTTGTACTTCTAAAACTGCTTTTTCTCATTTGTAGCACATTTCAAATACCCAGGCACTGTTTATAAGCACAGACAACTGTTATAAATTATTTTACTAAGATTAATCCCTTTTAACTGAATATTTCTAAGGCACCCATGAGTCTTGAAGTAGCATGAAGCTGCTATTTGGTAAACAATTCTGAAAACTATTTTTAAGGGTTTACAGCTTTGTAGGGTTTACAACCATTTAAGTAAGGGAAACATGAAAGTAAGGGAGTCAGGAAAGATTCAGGCTAGCTCTCCGTATATTCAGAAGGAAAAAAAGATAGTTTGGCAAATGATAGAAAAAAAGTACTTTCTGCATCATTCTGTCTGCCTGAAAAGCCACCATTTAACCACTTTGGTGGGATGATTGGATGGATACTTGTGAATGACCAAGGTGATGGATACTGTCTCAGTGAGGAGGCATGTGAAGGGCTGTGCCTGGACTACTAAAATAACAACAGCATTTTCATTATCTTTTCAGTCTGTTGATCTCCTAGTCACTTCCTCTAGTGGTGCCTATCAACAGGCACCAATGACCTCGTTCAAATAATACAGATTTCTGTAAGCTAAGGATCTGTACATTTTACTTGAAGTAGATCTACCAGTAGATGCGCAAAATTATAGGATGCGTTGTGCTTTTGGCACTAATCTACTGTTAATCTACAAATTACTGTAATGGAATAGATACAATTATAGCTATTTACCAATATAATATTTCTTGGATTCTCAAAATAACATGACTAGGAAGGAACATTAAAAACAAACACAAACAAACAAAAAACATACTATGTTTACCTCAACTAGCTTTCACATATGAAACACCATCCTCTCAACTGTAGGGGAGAAACATTGCAATTTTGTACAAAGACTTTGAGATTATACACTTTGATTATTTACTGTTAATGATTCTGAGGATAATGACTTTCTAGAGTAGATTTTATTTGTGTAAAACATTAGCTATACAAAGATTCCTTGATTTAATAGCATTTAGATTAACCATTGTTCTACAGTCAAAGATGGTCTGCTAAATTGCAATATAATGTTTCAGAGAAGGAAATGAATGATTGCAATTTTATTTTCACTGAGTTTTATGAGAGTGATTCATGTTTCAAATTAAAGAATTATTTGAGTTTAATTTTCAGCAATATAATTTTTTAAGTAGAATTAACGATTGTCATTTTTACAGAAAACAGTATAAGTCTTCTTGCCTTATTGACAAATGTAACCTATAATTGTCTTTAGAAAATTTCCCTTTTGCTTTAATAATATAGGTGGACATTATGAGCTGATCTTATTCTAAAAAGCAGGATATATGCAACTGGCCCAGCTAGACCAATTGCTTCTTTTTAATGGGAAGGGAAGGGAAGGGAAGGGAAGGGGAAAAAAAAGTCAGGTTTGTCTTAAATCTTTATATAACCAAAAGGGCGATGTGAGTACATAAATGCACCCAGCTGCATCAGGTGTACAGAATGCATCACATGTATTTTACACAAGAAGGAAGTCGCACTTGCTTCTCAAAAGCCTTCGTTTGAAAAGTAGCAATGGGAGAAAGAGAACAACCTAAATCTGTATACTGTTATTTAGTTTACAAACAGTTTAACCCTGTTAGCTCTCCCTGCTAACAGCAGAATCTCCCCTGAGTTTGCAAATGATGTGTCTTGCCATAGTCTGGATGAAATATCAAGGACTCCTTAGATAAAAGGAATGATTTTTCAGGTTAGTCTAACACAAAACTGTACGAAATGGGTAGTTTGTACATATACCCTTGAACCTCTTGTGTCAAACATCCATGGTTTTCTTTTTTCTGTTCTAATAACTTCACAGAGCTGCACATGATAAATATTTCTAATCCTTTGATTTCAATCTCAAACTCAAAAAAAAAAGAGAAAAAAAGGAAAAAAACCCACAAATTCTTAATGTGGCCCTTATCCAGTGCTGGCTTATTTGCAATTCTACTCCAGGTCATTCATGTCTACTCCCATTCACACATATGTAGCCATCTGTCTAAAAGCACTGGGAAGTTGAGAACAGAGAAGACTATCACTTCCTACATCTCTCTCGTTTTTATAATAATATTTCCCAGGATCAGGATATGTTCTGTGAGTGACACACTGCCCTTGTCAAGAGGTGACCTTTGTGAGAATTATTGCTAGACAAAAACTTTTATGTTTCTTTTGAATACAAAAATATTCATTAATTTCAAATATTGAATACATATTCAATACATTCAGATATATGGCTATTTCTACATTTCTTGTGGTAAGTAGTCTAGGCAGTATGTGGCAGCATTTGGAGGCATGTGAGTTGCTGAGCTGGAAAAAAGGGAGCTAATAGCAAATGAGCATTGAACTGCTGGGCTAAATCTTAACTATTGCTTGGCAAGCAAGAAGAAGAAATAATGACTACTTCTGGAATAGCGCAATATGACCCCAGGGTGGAACCTGAATTCAAAATCTGTGTAAATTCTCAAGGAATGATATCCATTATCAATGTTCTATCATAATTCAATTGAGCAGAGCTTAAAGAGAGGATTTTTAACACCACTTTCATTTTGCAAGGAAATCTTTCACCAACACAGATGGAAATATGCTATGTGAGCTTCTCAAGTCCAGGAAGAGTCTTAGAGGAAGAGAAATAAAAAAAAAAAAAGAGAGAGAGAGAAACTGGAAACTGGAACATTATCTAAAGGGATGTGGGAGATAGAACAATATTTTGATTACTTTGATGCAGAGATAGGTTTTATAGTCATTATTTTTATGAAAATAATTTTAAAAATCTTTTCTTTCTTCTAATACAAAACAACCCCTATCCCTAACCTATCTCTGTGAAACCCAGGGTTACTTCTTAAGGACAGTCATAAAGAGAGAATGGATATATTATATGCAAAGAAATGTTTTTCTTCTTCCTAACTCACAGGCATCTAGGGCCAATGAGCTGGCACAGGGTAGAGATCTGGTGACTTTTATTTAATGTTCTCACTTCCTGGCTAAGATGTTAGCAAGGTGCTTAAAATGTGGATTACAGGCTCCATTCTGCTTTGAATCACCCTAGCACAAAAAGCCCAGAACACCATCAGTGGGTGTCTTTTCATTCTGAAGGAGCGACATTAGACAGCATGTTTTAGGAGAGAGAATAAAGTGTGGTTTCCAATGAGAGATTACAGAAGAAATTGAAAACAGAGACATGATTTTACTTAGGGAAAGAAAAGCATTAACTAAAAAATTAAAATGAGACACTTCAGTGAAATCAGTCAAAATCCAGTGTAATATTAATGGCAACTTAGAACTTTGTGTGGGTTTGGCTGAGAAAGTTCCATTAGGGAGTAATTGATGTTTTATTTTATTTTATTTTATTTTATTTTATTTTATTTTATTTTATTTTATTTTATTTTATTTTATTTTATTTTATTTTATTTTTTGCTTTCATAGAGTTTCTTTGCCACTACAGCCTTCAATTTTGAAGTCATTGTGCTCATAGTCATGATATTGGAAGAACCAAAATTCTTGGAGAATTTAGACTAATCACAGTATTTTCTAAGGTGCTGCACAAGTCACTAGTATCCCAATACTAGTTGACTAGTATTGGAATAAGCACACAAAAGTGTGCTTCGATATTGCTTACTACTTGTAATACAAAAGGAAGAATAAATCTTTCATGTGTCTCAGACATAAATTTTTTACTGGACATGAATTTAGAAAGCAGAACTTGATTATTGGCTGTCTTCTTATGAAGGGTAGTCTTAGTATTATGAATGACATCATTGAGATAATTTCACTGTTTTAAGGAGAGAATATTCAAGCATTTATAACAAGAACAAACAATAGAAGAAAGAATATAACAGCAGATCTGATTCCCTTTTTTTCAGCCACTTGTGACTTAGTTCTCCAAGTAGAGTTTAAATATCTGATTGAAAAAGACAGACATGAGACAGCAAAACAAGACAACCAATAAGGAGTAGATGGACATTGCAGCAATGCAGCTGAGCTATACAGCATATAAATACATATATATAATATATATACATGCACACTCTGTATATATATTTAATGTATAAATTTAGTTCTGTCCATAGTCTCTTAGCTTTTTTTCTAGCCTTCTCCTAGTTCTTTCCTTCCCTCCCTCTCTTTTATACTTTACCTCCTTTTCAGAGGGGATCATTTTTCCTTTCAGTGGCCCTTGTCCACATCATTGGTAATGAAAGAGGGACTGAGAGGAATAAGAGGATGGGATGAATTGCTGAAGTAGTTCAGCTATTGCAGTTATAGTTCCAACAGTGCAATATAATGTTGGCTTTGCTTGGCTTTTTCTCTAAGTCTGGGGAGTATACAGTCTTGTGCAATATAAAACTTCTATTAACTCTAGTCATTTTGAAATCTGGTGATCTTTTTGAAATCTTCTAGTGAAGAAGAATATTGGAAAAGGAAAAAGAAATGCAAGCAATGGTAAAATATTGTAACTTGGTAGTGATTGCTGTGTTCAAAAATTGCTGAAAGAGTTAATAAAAAAGAAATGGTTATAGTGAAGGAAGCTGGCTGGATATGACAGATAAAAGTGGAGAGAGATTCCAAATGATACTACGTAGCAGGAGTTCTGATAATGAACTCCTAATAAAAAAGTCTTCTAATATATTTTATACAGGTCGACTGTTTTACCAAGAAACTCTGCAACAACTAAATACTGCAAGCAGTTAGTAGATTGATCAGTCAGAGTTAGAATATTTTCTGTGTGTCTTTTACAATACAATGCAATACAATAGGCACGGAAGTCTCCAGATCTAGAGGAGCTAGCTATACTGGAATGAATTACATGCCACTGAGCGCTCTCCTGAGCATTTTTCTTGTAGTTTTGGGCATGTATTATAACTGCTCTTGAGCAACTGGTCATTTATGAAGCAGGTATTTTTGAAGCAAAAATTTGATGTGTGGGCAACATGTTGCCAGTGGGACTATCTAGTTTTAGTGCTCCTTTGAGATATGAAAACAGTTTGAAGCAAGGCTAACAAGGAAGACAATCTGTCATCTGTTCCATGTCTAATGCAGGAACCTATTCAACTTTGAAGTAAATTTGAAATTATAACATCTAACATAGAACATTATCTAACAGAAATTAGTTTTCCAGTTTGCATGTCTATCATCTACTTCATTAGTAATCTTGTCCCTTGAATTCTACTGTCAGTGTAAAAAAAATACTCCAGGTTTCCACTATCATGCCATCCTAACAGCGAGGAAAAATATATGTAATGAAATATTGCCTACTTATGCAGAGGGGCTATTTCATGGGAATCAACTCTATAGTTATGAATACTCTGTTCAAGTGATACACATTGATAAACTTTTTTTTACAATAGAGACTGCAGCTGGTTCATTACTTACATTTGATGCACTAAAAAGTTGCCCCTGAATTTTCATTCATTTTTTTTTAAAAAAACAATAAAAGTACACAATTAATGTTCAATATAAATCATCATGTCCCGTATATTAAAATAAAAGCTATGTGAAGGAAATGAAGTATTAGCTATTGTGTTCTGGAAAACTTTGTGTTCCTGAAACTTTAGAATTAAAAAAAAAAAAAAAAAGAGTGAGAGGAGAATGAGGAGAGGAAAATGGAGGGTGAAAAAAGATTTTTATTTTTTAAGAGTTTTTTTAATATAAAGAAAATCTAATAAATGTGGGAACAGATTTGAAATTTGGTATATCACTTCTATAGACTTCTGAAAGGAAAATACAGCACAGCTGACTATAACTTTGCAGCTGACTCTGTCAGGGAGTGGAGTCAAACAGGATTTACGAAAACTAAACCATATGGATTAATGGCCTTAGACTAGAGCTGCACATGGTCCTTTAAGACTATGAAGGCTACTAAAATGGTAAAAATGGTTTAGCCATGTAGGAACACCAAATCAGAAACACCTGAACATCTGAAGAAAAGTTTCATACATGAATAGTACAATGAGGTAAATAGAGGTAAAAATTGGCCTATTTTTCATTTATTTTTTTTACTTGCATTTCATGACTTCCAGTCATGAAATTTTTTGACTTACTGTAGAGCACTGCTTTTGTATATATTTTTACCCATAACTTCCTACAAATAGATTTAATTGTGAAGATGATGGGTGCTTTCAAAGCAGGAAGAAAAATAACTTTTCTATTGTTTTATGAAGCAATTGTACTGTGCTGTGTGAACACCACCAAGAGGCATCATCACAGAGAGTAGAAAGTAGCTCTCAATGGCAAATTATTTGATTTACTGTAATAAAAACAATTTCCAAAGACAATTTGTAATGGACCATGAAAGAGCTTCCTAATAAACTAATTATGCTATATACTGAATAATCATATTATCCTTTGATTAAATTAAAGCATTAAGGAGCTAGTCCAACCTGTAAGAGAAACACAAAAGAAATTCTTACTTTCTTGACCCTGAGTGTCTACTTGTCTGGACAAAAGAGGCCAGAGAAACACTCCTGGGTTGATAATGATTTCAGAGAAGTATTTTTTAACAGATGCAGACAAAGGCATTATGAATAGAGCAACATTCAGTATAAAAGAGACAAGAAGACTCACTCTAAATATAAAATTAGTGAAAGAATTTCTGCAATTGCTGCAATTTCTGCAATAACTATCATGCATAACATGATACTTATGATCCATACGATCAAGTTAATAACAAGTTAACAGCTATGAGTTAATTGGTAATTGGCTATTGCTATAAAGCAAAATTTTTCCATTCTCCTCACTGCAATTACACTGGATTATATCCGTTGATTATTTAGCTCATATTTCGGAATTAGGTTACACGCCATTTCTTTTAAAATTTTCAACATATCATTTCTCCATTTAGGAAGTCAAAATGAGGCGGTTCTGCTCTCCTCTAACCTGAAATTTATGCAAAGAATTTCAATGGCTGGAGTACGCTCTTACAAACAGAATCTCATCCTTAAGAGAAATGATGTTTCTTTGTAAGTAACTCTTTTTAATGGAGAATAGCTAATGCACTTTCTCTTCAGACAGCTCTGTTTCTTTGAGGGGGTCAGTCACTAAAGTACAAGCGAAATAAATAAAATAACAAAGCATGAAATGGGGGAGATTCGGTCTGTCTGCACCTGCAATAGGAAAGTGAACTTTGCCTGGGCCATTCTCTGACCCTGAGGTTACCTGGCATGCTCCGGCTAGTCATGTTATTATGTAATCTTAAACTTTAGAACAAAGTGAAGATTATATGTAAAATATATATTGATTCATACAGAAGACACTCTGATTGACTGAATTAATAGGATAAAATGCAGGTTTGCAGAAGATTTTTGCTATGTTTTAGTTAAGCTGTCAACATTTACAGGTAGAGTCTTTGAATTATAGGTAAAGGGCAGCTCTTCAAGAGGATAATTATTTATGGAAATTTTATTTTCTCTGAAATGTGCCATGTAGGAGTCTAAACAAAATTATTGTGTCTTTAACTTTATAACTTTCATATTATTCATGTAGCTATGCAGCAGGAAGAACTCAACTACCTCATAGTGCAACGGGAGAGGAGATGTACTTGGGACTTTCTTCAGAAATTTTATAACAGACATGAGTTTTTGTGACATTATGATAGATCTTAGCAACTCTTGTCATGAATTAGAATCTTACTGTATAACTGTAAAGACTATCTCTTTGCCTGGAAGCACTGACTATAAATCCTGCTGTGCGCTCTTTTTCGCTTCTTCATTAAAGTTGAAACTACAGAAAGAGCAATTCCTAGAAATGTCAAAGAAAATTGCCTATTAAGGGAGAGTACTATATACCATGTGACGATCAGCACTACAACCAACACCCTGAAGAGACTCTGTTCAGCTAATTTAGATGAGATGTACTGAAAACAGAGAGTGAACTTGGGATATTCATATTTAATTATCAGAAAAGTGCTTATAAAGAATGTCCTAATAGTGTTGCTTTTTTTGCAGGGGGCGGACAGGCTAGGGGGAGAGGGAGTTAAAATATGCTGTCTTTCTTATCTGTGGCTGCTTTATGTCAGTAGGCGCAATAGGCAATGAAATCTTCAGGGCTGAGATCCCTCCTTCTATGGTGATTGAGTTGCTCTTGGCAAAATTTACATCAGGGATGCAGGACGATATTCATTATTTAATGATAATAGCACCTTCAAAGCCCATCTGAGTTCATAATCTTACTAAGCAAGATACCACTCAGACAAGCTGTAAGAGTCTGCAATTGAATTTCTCACTAGGAAAAGGAGCCTCGAGGTAGATAAGTTTTCCCATTCCAGTGGAGATGGCAATGCAGACTGACAGCTAATGCAGAACAAAGTTAACAGTTGTTCTCTGTATTTCTGTTTTTTTTTTTCACCTCTCATTGCTACTTGAGAAGAAAATGTATCAAGATACAAGTGCATCCAAACAAGATTGCTGTTTAATTGTTTTTATTGTGAAGCAGAATTCAAAAAACTAATGAAATATTATCTGAAATGCTTGTGCAGAGAAGTCTATGGAAGATAATCTCATAGCATATCAGAAAGAGTGGCTGTTGCTTCCCATGACTGTAAGTGTTCTCATCTGCTTCATATCATATGGATCAGAGGCAGGTTTTGTAAATATATTTTCAGAACTGTTTATGTTGCAAACCGAGCTGTATCACAGAAATATTTTTTGTAAATGCTGAGTCAGAGACTAACACTCTGTATTGAGACATGATCCAAGAGTTGAATCAAGATTTAATCATTTGGACTTGTGAATTAAGCATTCTTTAGAGGGGACAAAACACTTGTTTATAGACCTGTTGAGAGAGAGTGGGGGAGAAAGGATTCTACTGTAGACTCATCGAAGCCTTCCAGAAGAGAATCTTTCCTCCTTTGTGTTAAGGAGGAGAAGAACCAAGTCTTTCTGGAGATAACAACCTCAGACTCCATCTTTCATAGTTCAATACCTGCAAAGTCCTCGAGCCAGTGGACCCGCGGATCTGAAGTCCTACGATGAGGATATCTCCCTAGTCATTCTGCAGCTATGTGCCACACTTCTCAGGTTGTACAGCAGGGTAGACGCAACAGTACAAGTGTATAGAATATTCCTTTGGGAATATACTGGGAAGACCCCTGCCTTTCTTCCCATGTTGCGGGGAATATGTACCATGTCCCATGAGATATGTCTACCGTAGTAGGAGAGCATGAAGAAAAAAGAAAACAGAGTTCCTTATCACAGCCTCTGTCTGTGTAATAGTAACACCTCTAAATGGTGACCTTGTCTGCCTGAACGTGGTGTGGTACTGCTTTCTTCTGCATTTTGCACCAGGACAGTGATATTAAGTCTTCCCAATCAATACATCATTACAATCACTTCAGTTAGCATGAAAGCACAAGGCAAATGCTGTGGAACTGGTGGGTTTCATAGGACTAAAGTTGTGTACAAGGAAGTAGTTTATATGACAGATGGCTTTAATTTTCTTTGTACTCCCAAAAAAATAAAACAAAGCCTTAATTCTTAATCAAATAATTAGTCATGCATTTTATAAGCAGTGCTGAAATGCAGTAAAAATGTGTTACAGAACAGCTACCTCTAATCCTCTGCCATGTTGTGTAAGGCTTCATTGTTCAGTTTCAAACAATGCTCGGCTTCTTGCTTTCTCAGTGACAATTCACTGCAGAAGGGTGTGCAGAGAAGTAAAAACCACATGTAGCTAAATTATGAGAAATCAAATGATGTTGGTTTACTCATGACACCCAGCACATCCTCTGGTGCCATTCAGCTGCAGATTCATTGTCTGAAAGTATTTTGTTTCTGAATGAAAAATCTGTTGTCTCACACTTAAGATATGCTATTGAGGTCACCTCAGTGAGCAGCTCAAAAAGTTTCACAGAAATGAACATAAATAGATTCAAAATGGTTTGCTGGATTCATACATCACCAAAATGACTTGCAAAGTAGGTGGTTAGAATTCCTTGACTCTACGATCTGTGATGGCTTTTGCTTATCAAATCTATTCTGGTTAAATTATGCTGGGTGATGGGGAGAAGAATCATTTAGGCACCTTGGGCTGACTGATGCTAAGGGATTCTTTTCTGCAGGAACTGAGTTATGGTCATTTGTCCTGTTAAAGAGAGCGGTAAGAGCCATGAGCCTTATATATGTTTGTGTCCGGTGCCTTCCTATTCTCCTGAGAATTTAAAAAAATATATATTCCTGTTTCTTAAAGAGCTCTTAGACATCCTTAGTTAACAAGGGGACTACGTATGGAATTCTAAAATCCTCTACGTGGTTTTGAAACTAGGTTTTCTCACAATGTGACAGTAATATTGAATGACACCAAATTAAAGGATGTAACCTATTAAAAAAGATTTTGATACATGGCATTTTAAGGCTTATGTTTCTGGGACTGCTTTGTCAAGTGATCAAATTAATTTGTTCACTGAGCTTAATAGAAAGGATATCTCTTTAAATGGTACTTTTGTCAAGGGAAAATCTACCAAATTACCTTTTTAAAAATATGTTGACCTTCAGATAACTTACAGGATCATAACCTATGGGGAAAAAAAAAAGTTATCGAGAAGTAGACAGTAATGAACAATTTCTTACTAATACCTTTAATAGAATCTGAGAATTAAATGGGGACTAAAATTCTCCACGGGTATCAGCATTACCGTTGTAATTAGTGGGATCTTTTATCCTGGTGGTCCTTGTGTCACATCTTAAATTCACAGTCGACCTGAGCTGAACATAGCTGGTGGTTAGGGGAGTCTTATGCTTGCTCTGTTCTTACTCTTCCCTAATGATCTACCTATGGGAGATGTTTGAGATAGGATTGCAGCAGAGACACTTTACGTGTGGACGCCTGGACAGCTGATTAAATGTCTATCAGCAAAGTCCAGGATGCTGTCATTAACACAGTGAATTAACACAGTGCATAGAGTTTGGGTTTTAATGACATTTAACTTTATTAAACTGTCAGGTTAAGAGTTTATGATCTCCGTGCTTAGGTCTGCTGAGTTATTATATTATTATATTTGCTTACTGAGCTATTATATTATACTGTTATCATAAGTATCATCAGCTTGAGCAATGATCTGGAATTGCACTTTGCTGTATGTTCTTATTTCTTCTTCCTAATTTTCTGTTCTAACTGCTTGATGTCTTTATTCTGCATACTCCCTCATCTTTATATGCTGATCATGATAAAATAAAATACCATTCATAAATTTAAATGCTTCTCAAAGCAGAATAAAGTCAGGTAATCTACATGAAGAATGCTGATAGAAGCTTCAGCATTGTGCTGATGAGTGTGGAATGTACTTAAATATGTGAATGAAAAATCTTTCTGTGAATAATGTAAGGGAAAAAGGACTAATTTAATATGATCAGTGTCCCTTTTGACAAAAAGAAGGAAGGAAGGAAGGAAGGAAGGA